>LOJH01009108.1:24653-37533 GCA_001685095.1 Ellobius talpinus
CAGCACTCAGGAGGCAGAGGCAGGCGGATCTCTGTGAGTTCGAGACCAGCCTGGCCTATAAGAGCTAGTTCCAGAAAGGACAGGCTCCAAAGCTACAGAGAAACCCTGTCTCGAAAACAAACAAACAAAACAAAAATGTCTTTTTCCCCCCTAGGTTTTGGTATTAAAGGTGATTTATAAGCTTTCTGTCCTTTTTTTTTCTGTTATTCTCCAGTAAGCAAATTTTTACAAATTTGCGGGNGGGGGGCGGTGTTGCCCCTGATCCTTTCTGGTGCTGGGGATGGAAGCAGGGCCTTGAGTGTACTAAACCATCGTCGACCTGCTGCAAGCTATATCCTCAGCCCTGCGCACGTTTTCAAAGCTCCAGTTTGTACAGGTGAGAACCAGAACTTCATTTCTGGACCGAGCAGCCACCCTCACACTACAGGAATTCACTGCAGGCCAGTGCTCCTGCCAGCAGATTGGGAAAAAAGCAGAGCCGGAACTCAGGGGGATCATGAAGTTCTCAGAAAACAGGAAGTGAAAGACGCTCTGGAGCTGGCCGTGCCTCAGGCTGGAGCTGGGCGGGAGTCCAGGTCCTCCTGGCCCCTCTTTTGAAGAGGAGCTTTGCCAGACCCTGCAGATCTTTGGCATTAAAACGCAGGGTTGTGGCTCCCAGAAGCAGGGGCCAGAAGGCAGGGCCCAGGGACAGACCTCCCCAGCCTTATGACTAGGAAGCTGAAATATAGAGTGATGTGTAGTTTGTTAAACAAAATGAAACACTCATAGGACCCCATAGCTTATACATACTTTAAAAATAACCAAATGATATGTACATAATCTATGAACAAGGCAACCTAGTGAGAGGATGTTTCTGTAAGTTTTTGGACATGGAGTCAGCTGCCGGTTTCCCGCTGGAGCTCATTTCTTCAAAATCATCTACGAAGCGGGACCATGTGTCCAAACACAGACCCATAAAGTTGTTCACTTTTCCCGTTAAAAATTGACTGGCTGCCTGCCCCCTGCTGGTCATAGCGGGAGCAGCATGTGGCGCTGTGCTTCTCTCCCCACCCGGACTCCCATCCCTTTAGGTCCCTCAGCCAGATTCCTGCTGGCTTCTGCCTGGAGATTTACAGGCTGCAGACAAAATGAGCAAAAGCTACAGGTCTCTTGCACCTGGTTGTGATCACAACTACAGTAACTCCCATTTTTCAGAGAGGTGGGTAGCCTGCGCGCAGGCCCAGAACAAACGGGAGCAGAGCGTGGGTCCATGCAAAACCCTGCATTGGTGCTGGAAGAACTGCTGCCCTGTGGTCCTAACTGCTCCCTGCTGGGACTCCACTGTCCACTGTTCCTCTGTAGCATCCCCGTGAACAGAAGTGACCCCTCTTGGGAAAGCAACCCCCTTGCCTTTTTTTTGTCCAGCAAGGTCTCCTCTTGCCCCACAGCCATTTCTGCTCTTCCACACACAGGTAGCCTATGACTCCTGATGACAGGCAGGGCAACGGGACACCATGGAATGCTCATAACAATGTAACAACTCGTTGCTTAACCAGTTTCAGTATGGAAGAAGGAAGAATAAGTAAGAGGGGATAAGGGAGGGAGCGAGCTGGACAGTAGGGAAGGGATGGGTCCTGGATTCACTCCAGTAGTGAAGGAGTGGGCAGCAGAACCCAGTGACACAGTTTGAGAGAAGATGAAACAATAAACAAAACATGAATGTGTGTGCACACTACACCCATCGTGCTATGCCCACTGTGCAGCTGCCTTGCACAAGCACCCCCTCCAGGTTTTGCATGAGACTCCAAAATGCTCCAGCGGTGCTTGCACACGGGAGGTCTGGGTGGTGTCCGTTCTTTCCCTTGACCAAGATGGTCTACCACCTGTGCACTAAATAATAAATCTCAGCCTGTGACTGTAGCTCAGTTAGTGGAGTGCTTACACGGGTTCAACCCCAGCATTGTATAAAAAGGCCTGGCGGCACATTCCCATGACTCTAGCATTTGGGAGACAGAGACAGGAGTATCTAAGATCATCCTTGCCTACAGAGTGAGTTTGAGGTCAGCCTGGGATACAGAAGGCCTTGTCTCGAAGGCAAACAAAATAAGCACAATATAATAAATCTAACAACTGCCACCCTCCAAGAGGAAAGGGAACAGGTGTTATTGTCATTGTGATTATTGCCACAAGATGTGGTCTTCTGGCTCCCAGGCCAGCATTTATGATTTCATCTGTTAATCCCACCAGGTGAGAGTAAGACCACTACCATAATTTTTAAGACAAATTTGAAGCAAGCTTTATTAAATACTGGTGGAGATGATAGACACTGGTCAGGTCCGTATCAGGGACTTTCAGAGTATGACACCAAATTATGTTAGTCAGAGGCTTATAAAGGTGAACCCCACAAAACTACACACTTCCCAACTTTGTCCAGTCAGGGCAAGCATACATCCTGATGGATACCTATGGTCTGTGCTGCCACTTGAAGCCGTGTTGATTCCCATGGGCCAGGCTGCTGCTGGGAACTGTGTTAGTGTGGCCTATATTGCCACCAGTGACCATACTGAGGTCCATGACACATGCTGACACCCGATACCATCTGGAAGTCCATGATCTTTGCTTCTGCTGACTGTAAAGGTCAAAGAAGTTTTGGTAGCATTGATGACTGCAGAATCGCAGTTGAGAAAGAGAGACATAGAAGGCTTCTGTGACAACCTTCCCTGACCCCCAACATAAAAGCCTACACAGGAAGCCATTGAAGACAACTCTTAAAAATTGCAGTAAGGATGCTGAAGTGTAGCTCTCCACAATAGATGGCTACTGGCAGGGGGTTGGGGGGGACTCACTTTTCTTTAAAGGGCTGGCCACCAGGAGTTTGACCAGCTCCAGTGACTATATAGACAGCACAAATTGGACTGTTTAAAAACCTTTTTTTTTTGGAGTGGAGGCCACCATGGAGGGGGCAGACCTAAGAGGATTGGAAAGTAATAGTGATCTGGGCTCATTATGTGAAATTCCCAAATAATCAATAAAAATATTATGTTAATAAAAGGAATAGTGGGGAGATGAATAAAGAGACAAGACAACTCTATATTTTGTGCGATTTTGTGTAAACCTAAAGCCACTCTTATAGAAAGTCTATTTAGGAGCTGGGGATGTAGCCCATTTGGCAGAGTGCCTTCCCAGCATGCATGCAGAAAACCCTTAGCTCAGTCCAGCACTGTATAAACCAGGACTGGTGACCCATGCCTGTAATCCCAGGACCTGGGAAGTGAAGACAGGAGCATCCATAATTCAAGGTTCTTCTTGGCTAGTTAGTGAGTTAAAGGCCAGTCTGAATTGTAATAAAGTCTATTTAGATATGGTAAATATTTGATAAATATGATAACTATTTGGGAAGTTTCTAAGTATAAAGGTTTGAAAGAAAATGGCCCCCATAGGGAATGGCAATACTAGGAGGTATAGCCTTATTGGAAAAAGCGTGTCCCTGCAGGGTGGGCTTTGCAGTCTCACATACTCAAGCTATTCCCAGTGACAGTTCACTTCCTGTTGCCGATGGATCAAGTTGTAGAGCTCAGGTTCTTCCTCAGCACCATGTCTGCTTGCATGCTGCCATGTCCCGCCATGAGGATAACGGACTAAACCTCTGAAACTGTAAGCCACCTCAATTAAATGTTTTCCTTTTAAGAGTTGCCACGGTCATGGTGTCTCTTCACAGCGATGGAAACCCTAACTAAGACACTAAGGAAAGCCCATTCGTTCTTCCTGAATATGTCTCATTGGCTCAAGAATATAACAACTTACTTAAAAACATCAGAAGTGGAGATGACCCAAATGTCTGTGAAACTCATGAAAGAATAAACAGAGTGTTGCCTCTTCACAATGGCAGCTCTGCTCAATCAGCTGCTAATGCCCTCTATAGCATAGAAGAATTTGGAAAACATCATGCAAAGAAAAGACACAAAAAGTTACATCCCTCATGACCCTACACATAAAGACTATCCAGCCTAGGCAAGGCCCTAGACACAGAAGGATATGAGTGATTCCCGGGGGCTGCAGCCGTAGCTGTGAGGGCGACAGCCAACAAGCTAGGGTTCCTTTGTGAGTAAAGATGTTCTCCATGGACTGTGTTGTGTATTTGTCAGGTTCTCTACAGGAACAGAACAGATAGTGGATGTGTAGCAAAAGCAGACTGACTTACACAATACAGTCTGTGTAGTCCAACAGTGGCCATCTTTATAATGGGGAGGCTGAGAATGCAGGAGTTGCTAGATTCCAGAGACTGGATGCCTTGGCATCTGGTGCAGAAGGCCTAGAAGATTGCTAGAAAACCATTGGTCTTTGAGATACTTTAGAAGGTGGAAGAAGATGGGTTCTGATGCCCAAGAATGATGGCAGCATCAGGATGGATGCGCTCTCCAGCAGGGGTGAAGGCACACGGATGAAAATCTTCCCTCTTGAGCTTCCTTATGTCTGGGGCACCTCTGGAAAGTAAGACCCACATTTACTGTCTTACTCCCAATTCAATGAACCTAATAAAAAGTCCCTCACAGGCATGACCAGAGGCTAACCTAGTTTGATGATTTCTAAAAGTGTGCACATAAGCTTCTCTCAATGGTGGCTCTGGCTTCTATCAAATGCCAGTCAGTATGAACCATCATGGATCTATAACTATACAAAAAGCCATTCTTTCACTGTATGCCTGAAAAAGGTAATTGTAGTGTATGAATTCTATCCCAATAGCACTCTAAGAAATGGGGGTGGGGCTTACTTCCCAGGTTTTGCACAACCACAAAGGACAGTGTTGGGACAATTCCAGGCCCAGCAGGTTCAGTGGATAAGGTGAGGCAGCCTTACTCATTGTGGAGTCAGGACAGTCATCCTTCTGCCCTTGCTGAGACAGATTCAGAGTCACAGGGACCAGCAAGTGTGTGGGAAAACCACAGAAGATGGTGAGGAAGGACCTTCCAGACCGACCAACCAGGAGGATTCAAGAACCAGTCAGCAGGGGGTTTGTGGGTGGCAGGAAGATTTATTTACTTAGGGGCCGCAGGAGGCACTGTACTTGCAGGGGTCCTAGAGGCCAGATCCAAGCCTTGGAATGTTCTAGGGCCCAGAAGCCCAGAGTGGTCCTCTCAGTCCAATACTGCAGCATTGGCCTTAGGCCAATTGCCTTTAGGGGAAAGAGGGGACAGGAAGAAGGGAAATTTCTATAGAGATTAGGTTAGATGTAATAAAAAAAAATTGGTCTTCTTACAGTTAAGAAAGTTGGGGGTCCAAGAGTGAGGGTCTGGTGGCCAGCGGAGGGCCCTCTGGCTTGTCACATCATGATGGATAGTCAGAGGGGGAGAGGAAGAGAGTGAAAGGGGCGGGGCAAGTTCCCCTTTCCTAAGGAACCCATTTCTGTGATAACAAGCCCAGCGCCCTGAAGGTCATACCAATCCATTCATGAGAAGGCTCTATAAAATTCCTCCTCTTTGCACTGCTGACTGCAGTTAAATTTCCACAGTGTCCTAGCCGGTCAGACAGTAGATGGGGTTTCTCCAGCCCAGCCAGTCCTATCTAGTTGGCCACAGTGGTCAGCAATACAATATAGCCTTAGAATAGACCTCAGACAACTCAGCAGAAAAGTATACGGAGAGCAACTAGGGATGCCTGCTATGGAAGTGGGGTATGGAGTGGGGGGGGTGTGCTATGTAGGGGCTGCTCTAACTGCCTTAGAGAACTTAGGAGCAAAAAAGAAAATGTTTGTTCTGCCTTCCTAGGAGCTGTTGGCCTGAAAAAGAATTCAGTGTCAAGGCACTATAAGGCCCAGCTCTTCTGCCGAAACTGCTAGCTGAGGCCAGAACTTCCCTGGTGTACACCCTTGGCCTTCCCATGATAGGTGACTGTAATGTCTCCCAGTTTCCAGCCAGTTAAGTCCCCAGCAGGCTCATGAGCCTTTGAAAGCAGAGCTGTGTTTCTCAAGCCAGTTACCAGCACCGACATTCACTTCCTAGAAGGTAGCATGAGGACCTGTTAGAACCTGTTCCCAGAACGACACTCTGTACCAATAATGACTGGGACCGGACCTGACAGCATTCCCAGGACAAGAGCCCTGACTCTGGGGAATTTTGACGCTCTTTCCATCCATGTCAATATGAGGGACAAAGAAGCTGCGAGCGTCTTCCTTCTCCTCCTCTACTTAGAAGCTCAAGTTAAAGTATAGGCAGCCACCTCCCCGCCCACCCCATTCTCTCTCAGCTCCAGGCTGAGGTGCCTCTACTCTTATTCTTCTAGGGGAGCAGAGGTAGCAACCCCATGCCTACAGTGGGTATGTGTGGATGCTGCCCATGCTCTACACAGCTCAGCCATGTCAGATCATAGATCTTGGAGAGAAAGTGGCCAAGTGAGAGACTGTCAGCAACCACCCATCCTGCCAGCCTGACTACGGGGCCTGGGCAGATGCTTTGCATGTGGCTGCCTGGCTTGCCCAGACAATCCTGCTGCCTTGAGGATTTAAGCAGCTTAGGCCAAGCCCAGCTGATGTTTTCAGAACTTCCCGTAAACAAAGGGAAAGATGCAGCTTATGTAACACCCTTGCTGGATGGCTCCCTTGGCACAGGACAGCAGCCTGTCCAGGTATTGCAAGCAGACATGGTGGTGGTGGTGGTGGTGGGGGTTCTCAGCTGTCCCCAGCCTGCCACTGAGCCACCCTCTCAGGGCCATTCTTTCTAAGTCTTCTGCAAGTTTTCTACCAACTGAGTGACCTTGGAGCCCATTCCAGAACAAGAGAAGCTCCAGGCATATTTAAAGTAATTGCTAACAAATTGTCTCTTGCTGAGGCAGGAATCAACAAATGAGCTCATCTGATCCACAGGGCAGCACTAGGAGGCATGAGCACTGTAAGCAGTTGTGGAAGGCGGAGTTGAGCAACATTCCCTGCTCTCCCAGTGCTGAACATGGCCCAAACAGCCCCGCCCCACACACAGCCATTCTCACTTCTGCTTACAGCTTTTGCAGCATCATTGGCCAGAAATGCTAACATTTCCCCTTCTCCCTTGGAGCCAATGCTTTATGCAAGAATTAAGGTCTGCTCTTTAGAGACATGCGAAACCCGACGGCTTTGATTGATAGGGAATGAAGGTGAGCCAGTAAACCTGTGTCCAGTCACCTCTTTGTTAGGAGTCAAAGGCAACTGATACAGTTCCCCAGCCCATAGTCTGATCCTTGAGTACCACAGTTCCTGTGATGCCTCCTCAGGACCCCTCCCAGAAACCTGTACAAGGGCTTTCCCCACCAGCTGAAAATTCAGACAGGTTTACTTCAGGTGCTATCCTGGCAGATACAGTTCCAGAACAAACAGTTCTGCCTCGAAACCCTCCCTGCCACCTCTCCAATTCGATCTTCGACGAGAAGACACACCCAATCACACCTAGGGAAAGCTAGCTCATCTTCCCTGTCTTATTTATGAGACAGGGTTTCTAGCCCAGGTTGCGCTTTAGCTGAGGATGATCCTCAACATCCCATCTTCCTGCCTCCATCTCTCTAGCACTAGGATTATTGGTGTGCACCATCGTGAGGGTTTTACCCAGTGCTGGGGATCAAACTCAGGGTTTCATGCTAAGCAGGTGCTCTGCCAATTGAGCTGAGCTCCCCAATTGTTTCTTCTTACACGTCTGTTTTCCCGGACGCTGTGCATTTCATTCTCTTCATGGCGCTGCTGTCTTGGGTTTTCTTCCCTGTTCATTTGTGCTTGTTCTTCTCTGTCCGTATGGTAGACACCCTTGTTGCTCACCAATAACTGTTGCTTCCCCATGCTTCCAGCATCGTGTCCGCTCCAGGAACCCTGGCTCTGGCAGGTTGAGCGTGAGTGAGGCTGGTCTAGGGGCATTTCCCTGCTTCCTCCTCCCCTGCTGGGGTGAAAGTAGAGCCTCCCACTCTCCCACCCCCTCACCCCACCCCTGCCAACTTAACCACCAGGATTTGGGGGTTAGCTTTCTCTGATAGCAAAAACTAGTCTCTTCAGAACACAGACACTGTGACTCCCTTAAAAGCACAGGCCCCTTCTTTCACCGTGATCTCTGGCATCTGGAACATTCCACCCAATAAATACGAGTGAGCAAGCAAACGGGGAATGAACTCCTTCCCTTCTGTCCTGTCATAAGACAGCAAGTGAGACAAAGACAGAAGTTGCCTATGGAGTCAAGCTGTGCAGCATAGACAGTAACTTGGGAGTGACCCTGATTGTGGGGTCATCACAGGTAGCAGGGAAGTGATCTACATGAGATTAAGAATGAAACTTGGGTCAGCACGACATTACCTAGTGCTGGGCCCAAAACTCCTAGAGTCTGACCAAGAAGTTTACTTTTAAATACAGTAAAACTTTGGGAAAAGCTTTCTGTGTGACAATGAGCACAACAAAGTGTTGGGCGTGGCTACACGGAGACTCCCTTGCAAGTACAGGTCTCTAGAGAAGCACCTGTGGACGTGAATAGGTTCTTATTCACAGAGAGACAGTGTTAAGGGCGAGGACCTAAGGAGGGATGATTTATAATAAGCATAAGGATAGTTTCTATTAATCGAGAATGCAAAGCACCTGGAACCTCTTTCATAGGAATGGGTTCTATTCAGAGACAAAGTCCAGGATTAAGGCCTGAACAATACTCAGGATTTGGAGGGATCCAGGTGAAGGCTGGCTCCATAGATAGCAAGATCACGGGTCTTAGGCAACATCCACTCCAGCCTTCTGGGTGAATAAGCATTGTTCATTCCCTTTTCTTGAAGGAAAAAAGCCTGCATATTTAACAGTTCTAGGTTTTCTAATACATCTGTGAGCTGTGCCTTCTACACACAATTACAAAGACAAAACAAAATAAAAGAAATGTAATCTGAGCATCCAGACATAAATGGGCTGAGGGAGATGTGCTAAGACTGTGGCTCCTGGCCAGTGGCTTGCGGGTCATGGTGGACTGCTTTGGACAGCCCAGGGATGTAGCTTGCTCTCCCTGGTAACACGTTTTGGCTGTTTACATGCTGGATAAGACAATAGTTGGAAACATTGACTCATGATTGTGTAACTGTTTTTAGATTAGTACCTAACCCATGTAATGGAAAAACTAGATTGAATTAAGATGTTGGGCCTAGACTGGGGTGTGTGTGTGTGTGTGTATGTGTTTTGTTCTTTGGTTGGTTTGCGTTTAGATATACTCTAAAAATACTTTTAGTCAAGACCTGGTCAGTTTTGGGGCTTTATAATAAAACAAATTACATTACAAAATTCCTTCAACTTCTGGGTATGTAACAAAAGAAATCTAGGTCAGCATCTCACAGAGGAGTTAGCAAATATAGCGTGTCACAGAGACCCAGCATATAGCATAATAGCCAAGATAAGTAACCAGCCTAGCTGCCCATCAACATATTAATGGGTTTACATATACACAGTGGAATTCTATTCAATCATGAAAAAGAAAGAATTTATGCCATTTGCAGAAAAATAAACTGGAGGACACCATGCTGACAGAAACAGGGCAGACTCTCATATGCAAAATCTAGATTCACTTTAATTGTCTTAATTTTACATTTAATGAGAATAGGGTATACACATGCATGCTTAATTAAGTATACCTGCGTGAGTGCATAAATGCAGGTCAGAGGGCATCTTGCAGAGGTCGGCTTTCTTCTTCCATCATGCGGGATCTGGAGATGGAAATCAGGTCGTCGACTTCTGAGGCACGTGCCTTTACCTGCTGAGTTGAGCGTCTCGTTGGCCCAAGAAGCTAGGTTAAAAAAAATACATAGTGAAAGAAAGCAGGCAGAGGCTCTGTATGTGGAGGAACAGGTTTAAAGGAGGACGAGTAATGGCGGGGGAAGACAAACACAGCGAGTTTTCTCTCCTATGTGGAACCTAGGCTACTGTATATCCTGTTTTCTCAAATGAAAGTCCAAGGGCTATTCAACAGGAGGAAGGCACCCAGTGAGTGGGAGGGACACAGGAAGAGGGATAGAGATGCATGTGAACAAAATGTAAGTATGGAGTTGCCATAGTGAAACATATTTTGTATGCTAAACTTTTTAAATTTTTATTAAAATAATAGCAGTAAACAGGAAAAGGAGGAGAGAAGGCAACTATGATCGCCACCTGTTTGCTCTCATGCATCCCTCCAGAACACACAGGTGACGCCTCTGGGGTCCCCACACCTCCTTTTCTCGGCCACGTGTTTCCACCTCTGTTAATAGTTGGTCATGTACGGGGTTGAGGATCCAACAACAAGCAGATGCCCTGTAGCTGGCACAGTGACAAGTGACATTTCTTGCCAAGCCTCCCTCTATTTCTTCATGGATAGATGAATTCATGCCCATACTGCATATGGCATGAAGCCATATGCTGAGAGTGTACGAAGACGACAAGAAATTTCATCTCTTACAGCCACCTGATGTAACCTGACACCTTTCCTGATAAAAGCTAACTAGTCCTCGGGGGAGAGGACCCTAAAACATCATCGTCAGAGCTCACTCTGACTGGCATGGGATGAATTGCCTGTCTGTCCACCAAAAAGTAATGAAGTCTTTAACTGCCAGCAAATCAGAATGTTCCTGGTCTTGGAATCTTCTGAGACTAGTAAGGTAAAATGAGGTCACATGATACCAGGTGGTGGTGGTGGCGCATGCCTTAATCTCAGCACTCAGGAGGCAGAGGCAGGCAGATCTCTATGCGTTCAAGGCCAGTCTGGTACACGGAGCAAGTTCCAGAACAGCCAGGGCTATACAGAGAAACTCAAAAAACAAACAACAACAACCAAAAAGAGGCCATATGGGTGGCCTTACCCTAGTCTAATGGGTGTCCTTAAAATAGAGGATTTTGCTCCGATGACATCCGTGCTGCTATTGCACCAGTGGGCATGTCTAGCCAGGCTGGTTGTCACTGCAGCTTGCAGGGTGCAGGGCTGGGCAGGACTGATGATCGCTTTTCTCACACAGTGGTTGTCATGCTTTCCCGCACCATGAAAGCTAGCGATAGGCATGAAGCCCCAGGTCAGTACCAGCTCGGTTTCTCCACGTTCTGTGACTCAAGCGTGTGGTGTTTTCAACAACAGGCTCTTACCACGAAGTTCTGGAGGGAAACCAACAGCCGTGACAATGAATAGCCTGTAATGGCTGTGGTCTCTGGAACCTCACCAGCCAACAGTCACAAGGAGGTAACCCGTTCCTGGCATTGGGATTTTTATTAGATAGCCTGTGGTGTCTAGTAGGGCATTGTCAGCCCATTATAGAATAACTTCACCTTGATTCATTCTTGTTCCATTAATCCCCTTTTTAAAAGAGAGAGAGAATGGATTTTGAAATGTGTTTAATGACCTCTAATTACACCCTAATTAGTTCAATATCGAAACACATGATATGCTGAGTTGTTTCAGTATTCCAGTACTTGAATAATACAATTTGCTTTGTACATGCTTGACAAAACAAGAAGTACAATATCCATTGCCACGCAAATTCAAACCAGTTCTAGGCAAGTCTTTAGATCTTGATTCAAGTACAAAGGAATATTCCATATCCTAAAATCCATTAACTGTACAGTTGAAGAGCTTCCACCTAGCTATCATTTGGAATTGATTAATGTACAATGTAATGAAGTGCTAGATTATAATTATCATAAAATAATTTGCTATAATTCTATAACTGCCTTCCAATTTGTTACATATCAATACCATCTGCTCTTGACTGACATCAGTGTTTTGGTAGTTCCTGTTTAAAAGAAAATTTCAAAGAGTAAATATGTAAATCTCACTCCAGATCAGCTTTAACTGATGTACCTTTAAATTATTTTTAATAATAGACAGTACTAACATTGTACCCACTATTTAAACAAGATGTTATCTCTACAATTTTCTGTTATTGATAGGCTTCCATTTCTAAAAATACATTAAATTATTTTAATATGCTTTGAATTTCATCAACAAAGAGTTGCAGAATATTGTGTCTGTTTCATAATGTCCTTCCCTAAGTTTCCCATGTTTCAGTTTCTAAGAAAAGAAACCTTTCAGAATTCCTGCTGTAAATTGTTTTTTTATGTTCCCTCTCAGCACAGGTGTTCCATTTGCTCTCCTTGGTTGCTACATACTGAAACGAACACAATATGGAGGGCTAGAAATGTAGCTCAGTGCTATAGAGCTTGCTTAGCATGCACAGGGCACTCGATTTGTTCCCCAGTACTGCATAACCCAGTTGGGGTTGTTCCTGCCTGTAATCCCAGCACTAGGGAGGATCAGAAGTACAAGTTCATCCTCATCTACAAAAGGACTCCTAGATCAGCCTTGGATCCATGAGACTCCTTTATAAAAATGCACAAAAATTAGTTACACACTAATCAAACTTAAAAAGATCAGTAGACTTATATGATGCATCAGATGACACGTTTACTTTTAGTAGTAAAGGAACCAGTCCAACGCAAAGCTTTCTAGGGCTACCGCTTAGGTTACATTACTGTAATTCATCACCTTCTACCATTGCTACTCCATTTTTGTAGGACTCTGTGATGTCATGTGTCTACTGTGTACTTATTAGTGTTCCAAAGAAGCAGAGCCAATAAGCTGTTTTTATTGAGGAAAAGAGACTCACTTTAAGGAATTGTCTCATGCAACTGTGGAGACTTGACCAGTGCGGAGTCTGGCGGGGACGCCTTGCCGGCTAGGGATGCCACAAAGTGTTGAAGTTTGAGGCCAAAAAGAACTCACTAGAATCGGGAAGAGTAAAAGTAACTGATGAGACCAAAAGCAATTTGATGGATTCTTTCTTGCTTGGAGGTAATCGAGAGGAAATCTCTCCAAGCCTATTGCATGAAGCCTGTCTACATTACAGAAGACAATATGCTGATGGAGGAGGGTCATCTGTCTTATGTGTTACTTTCATTGGTTAATAA
>LOJH01009109.1:13634-27620 GCA_001685095.1 Ellobius talpinus
AAGGAAGGAAGGAAGGAAGGAAGGAAGGAAGGAAGGAAGGAAAAGAAAAAGAGACAAAGAAAAGAATAGCATTACAAATGAGCCTGTGGAAGTAAGGGACCAGCTATGCATATCCCTCCTATGAAACGGGGATTTACACTTGCTCTATTCAAAATCCTAACAAGGCCAGTAGAGTTATCACACAAGGCCATGGCCTGAGGTAATAGAAGATCAGTATTCATATACTCTGTATCCCACTCCCTCAAAGGCAGTCCACCAATGGCCGGTTTCTTAACAGTATACAATAGGGTGTTATAAATGTCTGCTTTGAAATCAACTTTCAGCTCTTAAGGATGATTACCACAAATATTGAACTCACAGAGATTCACCTGCCTCTGCCTACCAAGTACTGGGATTGAAGGCATTCACCACCACCACCTGGCTTGATTACCAATATCTTTATATATCTTGGTCTCTATCTGTAGAGAATTTAGAAGTGCCTTGTATGTATACTTGATAAGCGTCTTCCCGAATATAATGCCTGAACCAATGTAACCCTTCCTAATTATATAGTTCTCCATTAATTATTTATCCGTAGCTATAGCTTTAGCTCTCTGTTAACGCACTACAAAGTTGCAAGTCTTTCCATTTAAGGAGAAATAAATCTTCTCTATCTTACCTCTACTTCCCCCATAGAGATGGCTCCTGTAGGTTTCTTCGTGAACATTTCTTTAAAGTTTTTGTTTTATCTATTTATAATGTATGTGTATGCTTGTGTGTGTACATATATGAATGCTTATGTCAGTGTACACAAGGAAGTCAGAGGACAACTAGGGAATCATTTGCTGTGGGATAATGCTTTTGTACACTGTAAAGATTTGTCGCTCATGTTAGATCAATAAAATGTTGATTGACCAGTAGTCAGGCAGGGGGTAACCAGACTAAGAGAATTCTGGAAAGAAGAAAGGCAGAAATATAGTCTCCAGACAGAATCAGAGAAAGCAAGATGAGAATGCCTCACTGAGAAAAAAATACCAAGCCACATAGCTAAACATAGACAAGAATTATGGGTTAATTTAAGTTATAAGAGCAAGGTAATAACAAGCTTGAGCTAATGGGCCAAACAGTTTACAGTTAATACAAGCCTCTGTGTTTCTTTGGGACTGAACAGCTGCAGAACCAGGCAGGACAGAAACTTCTTCCTACAATTGTTACTCACTTTATACTATGTTTTTTTTTTTTGAGGCTCAAACTCAGGTCATTAGACTTGATAGCAAGGTGGTTTCTCAGAAAACTGGAAATCAACCTACCTCAGGACCCAGCAATACCACTCTTTGGCATATACCCAAAAGATACTCAATCATACTACAAGGACATCTGTTCAATTATGTTCATAGCAACATTATTGGTGATAGCCAAAAACTGGAAACAACCTAGATGCCCTTCAACCAAAGAATGGATAAAGAAAATGTGGCACATTTACACATTGGAGTACTACTTAGTGAAAAAAAAAGACTCGAGGCCAGCCTAGTCTATAAAAGCTAGTTCCAGAACAGGCTCCAAAGCTACAAAGAGACCCTGTCTTGAAAAAAACAACAAACAAACAAACAAAAAACACATCTTGAAATTTGCATGCAAATGGATGGAACTAGAAAAAAAATCCTGAGTTAGGTAATCCAGACCCAGAAAGATGAACATGGTAGGTACTCACTCATAAGTGGGTACTTGCTGTAAAGCAAAGGATATTGAGCCTGTAGTTCATGATCCTAGAGAAGCCGAGTAACAAGGTGAACCCTAAGAAAAGCATACATAGACCCACCTGGAAAGGGGAAATAGATAAAATCCCCTGACAAAATTAGGAGCATGAAAATGGGGGAGAAGGGAGGGTAAAGGGAAAAGGATGGGAGAAGGAGAGGGGAAGGGGGAACTTGAGGAAATGGGATAGTTGAGATGGAGGAAGGACAGAAATGAGAGCAAGAAAAGAGATATTTTGATTGAGGGAGCCATTATGGGACTAGCAAAAAATCTGCCACAAGAGAAATTCCAAGGAATACATAAGGATGACCCCAGCTAAGACTCAGATAGCTTTCTTATACAGCTCATATCCACATGTCTAGGCTTAGTACTGTCTACAGTGGGCTAGACCCTCCTACATCAGTTAGACATAAAGAAAATGTCCTGTCAGCCTATCTGATGAAAGCAATTCTTCAACTTAGGTTCCCCTTACCTGGTGGCCCTAAGTTTGTGTCAAGTTGACAGTTGGTGCTATGATACTGAAGAGCCTCATTTTCCATCATAGACCTCTCTTCAACAAAATTTAAAGTGTCTCCACTTCTCTTTATATCAGAGTCCTCTAAATCAACCCCAGTGCTCCTGAAAACAGCCTCTCTTGTCCTGCACCTGCTCTGAGGTCCTCCCTGCACACCATTGTACTGCTGGTTCCCTGTGAAGACTGAACGGATTCTTCATAGTTCTCCTTTCCATCTCCTTCTCTCCTTCAACCAGCAAAATTCCTCTGGCCACCTTACAGGCCTCCTCAGATAATCTCTTCCCGTCTTTGGTCACCGCAGTCCCTTCAGCAGCCTGGGTGACCAACCATCTTAGAAACATTGCAAGCTCATGCCAGTCCTTTCAGGCTCACAAAGTTGCAGTCCATCTAGGATGCAGCAGCGGCCAAGAAGAGCTTTTAAAAAGCAAGTCTAATGGTGCCATTGCCCTGCTTAAAACTCCCCACCATGATTCTCCGAAGCTTTGGGGACACAATTCAAAGGCATCAGTTTAGTTAGAGACCCTGTGCCTGAGCTAGCTCACTGCCCCTAACAGCTCCCTTCTCACCCAAGCAGGAGGCTGCTAGGACCCTATAAAAGTCTACTGTGCAAACCCTTCTGGGATGGTAAATGTGTCTGGTTCACCATCTTTCTCCCTACAGAAGAATGTCTTCTAAGAAGAATGCTTGCTTTACCCAAGGTAGCTCACAGTAGAGGATCTTCCCACCCTCTCATATCCCAGGCTCTCTCAATGCTTCCCTGACTGCTCTTAGGACTGGAGAGGGAGGGGAGGGGGAAGGGGGAGGGATATGGGAGGTGGGGAGGAGGTGGAAATTTTTAATAAATAAATAAATAAAAACAGCATTTGACAATAACACATAAAGTTAGCTCCAAATCTGTGTTAATATCAGTATTCTTAAACTAGACATAGCCTGAAATATCTCTAAGAACCACATGGTTCCTTCCCCTTTTAACTTACACTTATAATGTATTGACTCCTTAAAAATTGAAATCAATGCCCATCTATTTCCTTCTCTAAAAGACCTATATGATGAGGCAGGGAGTCTCAGCAGAGGTTGCCCACCAGCAGAATTATGTTGTATATTTGATGTGGATAGATTCCCATCAGGGAATAAAATAAGGTGCCCTCATTCTTCCTCACTGTGCATTTGTGAGGCTCTTAGGAAGGAATATTCACCCTGCAACATTCTGAGTAAGTTAGCTCCTGTAGTGTTTTTAATTGTGCCATTTATACCTGACACCATTATCCCTATGACTAAACACTATATTGCTGAACATAGATAGTTATTGGATATATTATTAAAACTGGGAGAGATGAATGTATGGAATACCCAATGCTAATATTATTTTCCTGATTTAGCACTTTGTAATTCTAAGCTTCAATACACACACACACATATATATACACATAGTTGCTATATTTAAATCACTCACAATGAACCATGTTGGTAATAGCCAGCATTTACTGAGTATTCACTATGTGTTCTAAGAATTTTACATATATTTCAGTATTTAGACTTTACAATACTGAGAAAAAAATGTCACACCACTCCCTACTTATTTTCAGATGAAGATAAAGGCACAGAGAGGTGAATAGCCCAAGGTCACACAGCCGGTGAATGACGGCAGCTTCCTGAAAATCCACTCACTCTGGTAGCACAGGGGCTCTGCTATTTATTAATCTCTCTGCAGTCTTGTATTCATGTGCGTCTCGATATAAAGCAAAACTTGCATGGTTTTACCAAGAAAAAAAACGCTTTAAAAGTTATACAAATTTTATCCTTCTCATAAATAGAAGGGAGTACGTGTATTAATGAATTCAGTATCATTCAACTATACATAGATTCTATGAAAGCTATGCATTTATCTCATATGTCTCCCACCAAGCAGGGCTCCACTTTTTTTACAGGCAACACATGGGAGAATAGTGCTGAGGGACAGAGCAGGGATTTTCTCAAGCTCACATGGCACCAATTCAAGCACAGGTGTGTGGTTGCAACCCCAAGGTTAAGTTCAGCTCCTTTAAAGGAGGCTTCTGATTGCCAGGAAACATAGTTCTATGTCTATAAGTCTACAGCATCAGTACTGTCAGTTGAGGGGATACTAACATGGGAGGAAAACAAGGCCACAAGTAAGGCATTGATTTGAATACTAGGCTCTCCTGTCATTTTAATTTACTTTTCCGTTACTAGTGGAAACCTTGGAAAGAGCATCAAGCCCTGGCCTTGATAAGGAAGCATAAAGTAATGCTACAGACCGACTTGCAGGGGACACTTCCTTCTTCTGCATCTGAGTACACCATGCCACACGTTCCTAATGATCCCAGGGCCTGTCAGAACCCTAGGAACACAGATGAAACTGCTGGAATAGCTGATTGCCAACTGCACAATTTGAGCCAGGCATGGTAGGATCACATTTGATCCCAGCACTTGGGAGGCAGGGGTGGGCAAATCTCTTAGTTCAGGGCCACCTGGCCTACAAAATGAGTAAAAAATAAATAAGTCAAAGTAAGCCAGTAAGTAAATAAATGAATAAATAAATAAAACTAAAACAACAGAGAAGAATAACTTAACACATATTTTTCAAAAATGCCTTTAAAATGTTCTTTTTAATGCTGACACAAATTCAGAACCTTAATGGGTGAATTGTAATGAAAAGTAAAATATAAATTTATACTTAACAAAAGTAGGACTGGAAAGAATAGAAACTGTCATCCAGCCTATGAACTCACAACAGGAGGTGCACTGTGAATATTTATTGAATAAATGAATGAGGATGACATTTATACCTCGGGCTGCCTTCCATTAAATGTTAACAATGCTATGAATGATGCGGTAATTAGTATAAAGAAATATCTACTTAAAATCTGCAGATACTAGCATTTAAAAGCTGCCACTTTAGGGGGCTGCAGAGACTCAGTCATTAAGGCCACTGACTGCTCTTCTAGAGGACCTTGGTTCAGTTCCCAGCACCCACGTGGCAGTTCACAATCTTACCTCATTCTAATTCCAGAGGATCTGCCCACCTCTTCTGAATTTTGCACCAGGCACACACACGGTGCACATATGTATGTGAAGGCAAAATAAATGTATAAATCTCATAATACAAATTTACAACTGACAATATAACACCCTAAAATAAGCCTCATCCATGTCGGGCATCTGGTTAGCACCTCTTTAGCCAAATAGTGGACCCATTTGCAAGCAACATTGGTAACTTTTGTTAAGTCCAGAGTTCAAATCCTAGAGCGCTTCCTTCAGTCCTGGACGTCCAAGAGAACTCTCAGGCATAAGAACATTTTAATATCCAACATGTTTTCTTTTGCCATTTTAGAAACTTATTCACTCAACGGTTCTGTCACTTTTCTAAAAATCAAGAATAACGCAAAGTTTAATTGCTTTTAGGAGTTCTTACTAAGACGCCCAGACACCACTGAGCATGCCAGTCAACTCGGCTGCTGTTCTTTGAACTGGACAGCAGCCCATTAGTTCTGTTCCTTGTTACGGAATACTGCAGTCCCTAGTTATTTTACAGGCCAGAATACATGTTTTTCTTAATGTGGAATGACTCTAAGTCAATCTGACCAGAAACAAGTAATGATGCTAACCTGAATAATTAGGGTCAGTCTTCATTATCCGAACAAGGGCAGCCTTTTCAGAACTCTGTCGTCACATGGCCAATATCATCACCCTTCTTCGTCCTTTGTTTTTGCATTGATCTAATTAAACATCGCACATCAAGACATGGGTTAATGATTTGTTGACCCCATTTATAATTATTCCCTTTAATCTGATACATACATATATATCCTATGCTACAACGTGTGTGGTATTTTCTAAATTCTCTTGAAAACAGAATTTGTGCATTTCATTTAGAATCAAAGACAAACCCAAAAGAAGCAATCATAGAGTTGTCCCAAGTACAGCCTCCTTATTAATATGCCCAAAATTACATTGATTGACCCAAGGTAAGGAATGACACTATTGGGGGGAAATACATTATTAGTTAAAGTGCCCTTTTATATATCCTTGGTAGTATCCCATACAGATTAATATTGATACAAATTAATTTCCTAATTCTGAAAAGTACTAATTGAAGCTACTTGGCCTGGTTTCCAGAACTAAATGTATGCCCTTGAACTATGTTTTGGATCCGTTTGCAATATCCATCCTAAACACTGGAAATCCTCATTTATCCTGGCTCTGATTCAACCTTCCAACATTTCCTCTCTGTTTACTTTGGTCCTTTGGAAGAGGTCCAAGTTTGTCTCAGTCTTTGAAGGCAGATGAATGAAACTGAAATTACATTTACTGTTCTTTTGGCTCTTGTATTTGTGCTCAAAGACAGATCTAATTCCTCTCGTAATTTTCATAAAGTAAAATTACTAAATTAATTTATTTTAGCACTCTCTAAAGCAGAGATTATGTATAGCTAATATAGCATCACTCCCTTTTTTATTAAAAAATAAAATCCTTGCTAAAGGGTAGATTACTGTTTTCCCAGGTATGGCTATTAAAAAGCTTTGCATAATGCTAAGCATTTTAAATTAACCCAAGTTAGACCCTTTGAGAGCTCAAGTAACTGAAGCCTGGGGCAGCTGGACTCCCCTGAAAGTCCCATGGAGAGCTCAGGACTGGTGCTAAGCATAGTTTGCTTCTGCTCTTCTCTGACTTCTGCGATTGCCTGTAGAGTTCAGGTTATTCAGCTTCTGGTTTACCTTCTAGGTTTCCAGTGAATGGTGGAAAAGTCCACTTGTCCTCCATCTCTGTTACTGAACATTGACATTATCTTGATCTGTCTCAAAAAAAAAAAGAAAAGAAAGAAACAAGAACAAACAAACATCAGGAATAATTATAGGCCAACATAAAGACAGTGTTAACGACAGACATATCTTCAGAAAACACATAGCTAGTGGGTGGTAGGGTCATAAGTGAAGTAAAAGATACCAGCACCAGAGACTGTAAGGACACTTACTAAGGCTACATTTCCATTACATAACTCTTAACTCTTCGAAGGTTTTTTCATACACACAGGCAAAGAACCCTCAGTTGAAGGGTATCTATGAATTTTTAGTAGTCTAGCCAAATGCTTCAATTCCAGCACCCAACATGTCAAGCATTGTCTTACAGAGATATAAAATAGCCTGAGAGGTGTTGCACACAAAGCAAGAGAACGTTATTATAATGATTTGCTTAGACCCCATATTCTTCCTGATTATTTGTTTATAAAGTCATCCAGGCATCAACAGAAGACAGAGCTGTAAATATGTACCTAGCCTAATATGAGAACTACTTTTCAGAAAACTCATGAATGAATCATTTCTTTTTTTGTAAGCCATAATCTTATTTTAAAATGCATAGCAAGATTTCTATTTAAGGGTACTCTGCAGTAGTTCTTACAAAGGATAATTCAAAATAATCACCGTTTTCTGTTCACAGAAATGCCGAGGACAGAAGTTGCATGGGTCAGCAGATGGGTTCTCACAGATACACAGCACTGGGGTGGATTGAGAACCCTACGTCAGGAGTTTACAGTTGCATGGGGCATTTGTGCGGGCTCTGTGTGTGACAGGACTTTATAACCACTTGGACAGCATTTTATATATAAAATAACAGTATCCAGATCCTATCCCAAATGACTATGTTAACCAAAACACAATTCTCATCAAAAAGAACTAGCAGTTTATTTTGACCCAAATGTGAGTGACCATGCCTATAAAGAGGGATTCAGGTTGCCTCGAAAATGGTATATTCTACCATAGGAGTGAATTTTTATATATAAACTTTGATAGTCACAGAACAAATGAAAGCTCGAATTCAAGACATTTGTCATGTATGGTGGCAAGGACAGCTATGTAGTTTGGTTATAACAAAACAAGGAGAAAAAAACATTTATATGTTTCAAATGCTCACGATACTTTCAGCTTTGTGATTTGCAGATACTGTTGATCTGCTAAGACTTTATTCCACAGGGTTACCTAGCAGTCAAAAGAGATGTTATGTCAAATACAGAGGTGGGTGACAAATTGATATTAAGGAGACTGAGGACAGTCCAGGGTAAGTTTTCTTTTAATAACAACTCTCTACAAGCAGAAAGTTCTAATCAGTCACTCTTTTGCATAGTTTTCAACACAGTGTGGCTTTTTTCTTTTTTCTTTTATTTATTTATTTACTTATTTATTTATTTTTTGTGGCTTTTTTTCTTTTAAGGGAACATTCAGTTCACAAACCAAAACCTCTTACACAAGCATTTCTGTGTTGAAAGCATGCAAGTAAGTTTACAAGAAAGCCTGATAATAAAAGAATGAAAGACAGCTAATACAGTCAACTCTTTCAGAAGCTTTTCTTTAAAGGGGATCATACAAATAAAGTATTAATTATTGGAAGTGGATGCCCAGTCCTGGGAGATTTTGTTTGTTTAGTTCATGGTTTCAGCTGTTTTTAAAGACAGAAAGTTCTCTAACCCATTTGTGTGATGACTTGTGTGAGTCAACAAAAAAATGGAACTGGTTTCATGTAAGAAATAAGAACCGTGTATTCCTGGGCTAGTCTTGAATAAACAAGAGAGCAAGAGTGGAATGTCTCAAGGAGAGGAACTGAACAAGACTGAAGTGTGGCAGCCAACCCTCAACAAAGGAAGAAAGAAACAATGAGCATTCTGGCTGAGGAAGCATTCAGGGCTGGGAGAGAGCTCTTCTGGAGAAGTGCTAGTCACCTGAACTCGACAATCATAGGTCCATCTCTGGAACCTACATGATAAGGTGAATGCAGTGACATGAGCCGGTCACCACAGCTTTCCTACAGAGACAAGAAAGGCAGAGATATGAGACTTGCCTAAGATAGGAGACAGCTAGCCTGGAGTAGACAGTTCAGCACCATATAAAAAACAACAGGCTTCATCTCAAAATAAGATTGATCAGAGAGCTGACTGATGAAAGTTGTCCTCTGGCCCACACAAATATGTCGGAGCATGTGTATGCCCAAACTCACACATATTTATCACGCACACTCACAAAAGTGATTAAAACAATGAATTATTACACAAATAAAGCATGAAGAAATATGGTTCCTTCAGATAGCATTTATTTTCCCAGTGAACTCGAGGAAATATCATCAGAAAGAGATATAGCAAGGATTAAAGACAGGGAAGTAAGTACTGATCTACAGAAAAGGATGATACAAAATAACTGTGAAATGACATGTAGATAATTCTCTCCCATTGTCTGTCACATCCCAGAATAAACGCTGTTGAAATAGGACATCCGCTATTCTCACAAGCTGGTGTTGGTGAGTCCACGCTGGGATCCAATGGCCGCCACATTGTCTCATTGAAGTAGTGAACCATGTTCTGGCTCAGACACAAACATTGCCTTTCTCTCTATATAAAACATTTGTTCCCTTATTCCCTCTAAATAACACTTGCTCATTTCCAGAGTGCTGGTTCCCAGTCTCCAGAATTCCTCAACAATCGAATCATTGAAAAATGCCCAGCAACTTCATCTTCCATCACTCTCAAGATTCCTCAGTGTACTTCCCTCCGCTGAACAATGTTCAGCGAGCCTGACTTGCATGGCACCTATAGACTCAGCGAGCCTGACTTGCATGGCACCTATAGACCGATCTCTGCACTTCAGCAAGCCTGACTTGCATGGCACCTATAGACCGATCTCTGCACCTTCATATTTCTTTCTTCAACCCTCTTAATCTGCCTTACAGTGTTGATATATTTATGAAAACCTCTGAGATTAAATGAAGCATTTTCCTTCTTGATCCCATTTCAACCCTACTCCATGCAAATCATACTCTACTTGCTGAAATACTTTTAATTCAAGGATAAGTGCATAGAGGCAAATGGAAATAGCCAGACTGGGTCCATGTATGAGTAGGTTTATGTGTTGATGGGGATAGGATTTTATACACAACAGCTTTTATAAGCATCAGATTTGATATGTCTATTTTTACCTACATAGAACAGAATTGAATGTATCCATATAACTGCAGAACCTCAGTCTGGGACAGCAGTAGAGTTAAAAGAGAATTAAAGCAGGACCGCAGGACTTGATAAGGTCCTTCACTCAGAGCTTAATTCCTTTACAGGTATAAAAAATGTGCTAAGGAGATGGCTCAGTGGTTAAGAGCAGCTATTGCTCTTTCAGAGGACCCAGGTTCAGTTCCTTGGACCCACACAGTCAGCCCCAAACATGTATATGTCCAATTCTGGGGAATCCAATGTCCTCTTCTGACCTTAGTGGGCACCAGAAATGCATGTAGTATTACATACATACATGCAGGCAACACACACACATAAAATAAAGCTAGATAAATGTTTTTTAAAGGAAATGAAAAGGTGCTTCTATTCCCTAAGGCTTGGTGTCTCTCTGCCTGTAAAATAATTCATCCCTTGAAGTTATATTTAGGAGGGACAGTATTCGTACAATTCTCTCACATAGTAGGTTCCTGGTGAGTTACTCTTATTTGTATTACTCTCTTCATACGTCTTTTTTTTCCCTGCAGTGCCAGACATTTTTAATAACAACAATAAATAAATGCCTGCTGAGTTAGATATTGCTATGATTTGATCTTGTTAATAGTAATGAGTAAATTGGTAGGTTTGATGCTTTCAGATTTAAAAAGAAGCCATATTTTGATGGAGTCTTGCAACATCTGCAGTACAGCCTCAATGGGTAAAATGTTTTTAAACTCACACATCAAATCAAATACCAAAGTGGTCTTATATCACCGACAAACATACAGCTTCAGGCTATGGTATCCTAACACACAAATCTGCAATAAATGTAGGGTACCTGAAAACACAGTCCAGCTGCCAACCTTGTGTCTGTACTGTTTTCTTTCTCTTTCTCTCTCTTACTCTCGTTCACTCTCCCTCCTTTTCTCCCTCCCTCTCTTCCTCCCTTCCGGCTGTTCTCGCCTTTCTTTTCTCTTTACTTCCCTCTCTCTTCTGTCCCCCCTCTCTTCTTCTCATTTCAATTCCTCTTTTCCTTCTCTCTCTTTGTCTCCTTTTCCCTTGCTCGCTCCTAGCCCTTCTGATTGCCCCATCTCTCCAAGTGCATCGCTGTAATGTATAACATTTGCATTGCTCTTACAGCAATCAGACATACCTGGGGAACCTTAGTATTGACTTTGCTGGTTTTCTCTCCACTTTTCTAAATGCTACAGAGAGTAAAGTCTAATGACAGTTAAGCAATTTCTTGTCATCGTGCCTTCTACTTTTTCATCAATAACATTTTGCTAAAACAAACACATAATAGAAATGGATCTAGTTCATTTCACCCTAGCTGATTGGGGTGGAATTTCAAGGCCAGGAAAACAAAACAGAGATTACTGGTTTGATGACTAGAAGAATCAAAGTTACAAGAGATTGGGAAGAATTGCCTCCACATTGATTCCTGAAGTACATCATTCTCCTAGCCCTTTTACATGTTGACAGGTTAATGGAAAGAAATAGACTTGTTTCTTTATTTGAGTGATATTCAATTTAATCACGTTTCAGTGGTGAATAAAGACAGTGAAGGATGAAAACCAAAACTGTGGCACAACTTTAAAAGAGGAGCTACACTTTGGAAAAGGTGTTCTTCTTTCTCCAGGGAAAGGGGTTGATGATTATACAACTGATGAAAGATTATCATCAAGTATATCTCATTTGTCTACTGTTTCATAATGGGATGGGTCAACAAATATGCTTACCTTATCATTGGCAGAAACTGGGGAATCCACAGCTGCCATTTGTGTTTAATTATAATAGTAATTAGAGTTATTATTATCATCATCATTATTTATTATTATTAATATTATTTAATGTTATACTGTCTTATAAATGCAACTGAAAAGGCTTGCTGGAGTGAATTCCAGAATAGGCAATTTTTAGTTATCTGACCTTGAGAAAAAACACTTGACTTTCTGAATCTTCATTTTCTTATCACTTAGATGGGAAAAGCAATCAAATTCTCCTTGTGGATTTTAGCAAGATTTAAATATGCAGTTCTCAAAAAGCAGCTACAACTTAGCTGAACCTAAAGAACACTCAGTTCAAAGACTTGGGAAGAAAGAGTCTGTGCTATCTTTGAAATGAGAAAGGATACCCAATAAATTTACTTTTATATTATAAGGTACCATTTGGCTGAGTCTGTAATGAAGTCAATGGATCATGGTAGGAAGGAATGGGAACTCAGAAGGTAAAAGGGCAACAACAGTCTTTGCTGTCTGTGTCCTAGGACCTATATGATCATGCATACTAAAAGTCCATTAAAGATTGCTATTTTCATTTTTAAAATAAAAGTCTGAAGCAGCGTAAGCTTAGAAAATGTGTTTAATATTCTTTAATGACTGTCATATCTTATTTAAACACAAAATTAAGAATTGAGTTTTTGACACCATCTTAATAATCAACATTGATATGGGAGTTGACACTCACAAATAACTCACAAATAATGGCTCCAGATGGGTATATCAAAAGAGCAAGATTTCATTCAGTTAATCACCTGTGCTTTCTGACATATTGTTCAGAATTCCCTTCCAAAACCTATATCCTAGTCCTGGATGTCCAAACAATCAAAGAAAATATCAGATTCCAAAACCAAAGCATATATTTGATTCTGAACACTCTGAAGCAGAGTCAGTTTTCAAATCCAGTCTTTGACCATTTCAGATGCCCCATGCCTGAGAGATTCAATTCTATAAAATATTACATGCCAAAGATACTACTTACAGCCCACATATTTGAACTCAAAGGCTACTTCAGTCTTCATAACCTGGAAAACAAGAACAGAACGAGTACAACGACTTAAAATGAATCACCATATGCATTATCCACAAGATAGAATGTTTTTTTAAAAAAGCAGGTTAATAAAGAAATAGTGAAGCCCATTTTGCACTACAAAATTAAAGAATAAAGAAGTTGGAAAATTAAGCTTTAAGCACTTTGATGCATTAGAATATAAGCAGAGTAAAATAGTTTGCCTTCTAGGAAAGCAAACATGTTTGAACAACTCTAGACTTACAAACCATGGACATTTAAGTGACACGCTGAAGAGTCTTTCTAGTTGAGCATGAAAATCAATAAATTGTGTATATAATTGATGATTACATGAGCATAATTAGAGTCTATGCTTGCAATCCACATTGACATGCTTGATCAACATGCTGACATTTCACTGAAAATAGTTTATGCATATATATACACATTAAAAGGGTTTCATACAATGCATTTTCATACCTGTGATTTCATTTCTGATGCTGTGAAATAGTTCAATGTATAGTTCTTGAAATTAATCTTGTTTTCTACATTATTGTGTTCCTCAATACTTTGTGCTATTGGAGCATGTATATGTTACTTATCACTTTGGTTGCATCTGTGCACACTGGGTGTCATCTGATTGCACCATGGAGTACTGCTCTGAGGAAGGAGACAGTCTTCTTGTCTTTTAGGCTTCATGCATGCCTTTTTCAATAATATCATTGATGTGGGATTCCCCTCTGTATGCTATGATTACCACTGAAAAATAAAGGAAATGCTTTGGGCCTATAGCAAAGCTATAGGGGAACATAGTTAGGTGGGGGAAACTAAACTGAATGCTGGGAGAAAAAGGCAGTCAGAGAGAAGCCATGTAGTCCCACCAGAGCCAGATGACTGGTAAGCCACAGCCATGTGGCAATGCACAGATTACTAGAAATGGGTTAAATTAATATGTAAGAGTTAGCCA
>LOJH01009110.1:0-28809 GCA_001685095.1 Ellobius talpinus
GGTCCTGTGGTGAGCACTCCTATAGTATAGGGTAACCCCAGGGTCCTGTGGTGAGCAGAATTTCTGGAAGCTCTTGGACCAACTAGCCTGGTGTACAGAGCCACAAACAGCTAGAGAGACCCTTGTGGGCAGCAAGGACTACCATTGAGGTTACCCTCTGACTTCCACTTATGAGCCCCATGAACAGGCCACATGAACAGATGCACGATTCATGATGAAATGATATCTTATGTATACTGAGTTAAATGACATTTACTATGGATGTTCACTTCACCTCCTTATTTTGTGTTCCCTAAAGTGGCTGTTATAACATTTAATTTTCCATATGTAGGTTGCAGTGTATCTCTAATGTTTGATTTCCTTGGTGATAGTTTGATTAAGGTCCAGCTTTAATATTAATTTTCCATATGCAGGTTGCAGTGTATCCATTCTAATGTGTGACTTCCTTGGTGATAGTTTGATTAAGGTCCAGCTTTAATACTAATTTTCCATATGCAGGTTGCAGTGTATCCATTCTAATGTGTGACTTCCTTGGTGATAGTTTGATTAAGGTCCAGCTTTAATAAAGGATTTAGTTGGTGATGACTGTGCTGTGGAATTCTCCCGTGGTTCCCCTCTCTAACTATGGCAAATTCACTCTTGCTCACAGTCTGCTGAAGTGCAGATAGTGCCAGACAGTGCTCATTTCTCACCACTGCCTGAATAATAATCATGACAATTATTCTAATGTGCAACCTACCTTCTGCACTGCAATTTCACCCCAGTCTCACAAACACTTAACATGCTTTAAAGCAAAGCTCTCAATTAGGACATTGGTCTGCCTAAGCCCTACCTAATAATTTACCTTCTCATAGAAAGAGAATACATGGTTACAGACTGGGCTTTCATCGGGTTCTTTGGCAGTAATAAGCTACATTCCAGAAAGTTCCACAAGGTTCCGGGGAAGGCTGCGGGGTTGCTTGTAGAGCATCACTGAACATCTTCTAGAGATACAGGTTTCTGGCTCATCTTTATCTACTCACATGGCAGTAATGAACTAGGATATTTCTTTTGTTCAGGTCTGTCTCACAGCAAAGGACCTGGGCCAGGAGAGTTGAGTGTGTGTCTGTTTCCAGAAACTCATCTTGCCTATGGTCTTGCTTTATATGAGAATCAGTCCAGAGCAATCCTTGTTATTGATATGGAATGTCCTTCTGTATATGTGTTGCTTTTATTGGTTGATGAATAAAGCTGTTTCAGCCAATAGCTTAGGCATATTGCTAGTTAGCTCTTATATCTTAAATTAACCCATTTCTAGTAATCTGTGTGTCACCACAAGGCTGTGACCTACTAGTAAGGTTCTGGCATCTGTCTCCTTTGGCAGCTACATGGCATCTCCCTGACTCTGCCAACTCTCTCTACATATCTCTGTTCAGATGTCCTTCCTGGCTTTATTCTGCTAAGCCATTGGCCGAAACAGTTTTATCCATCAACCAATACAAGCAACACATATACAGAAGGACATCCCACATCATGTTATATCATGGGTTCTCCATATTGCACCATGTTATAGTTCCTATTGTAGAAACAAAACAAAAACCTTCTTCAGGGCTGTAAGGAACTTTCTGGAAGCCAGAAAGGAGGACATCCAAGTTGTTTTGCTAGGGATATGTGGTACTAGACAGAGAACTCAAATGAGAAGACGGTTGCCCCATCACGAGGACAGATTGTTGGTCACACTGTGACAAGATTCCCCAGCCAGAGTGTCACCAGTTCTTCACGGCTCAGAAGGACCCAGAGGTTGAGTGTGATGTTCCGTTCTTTGTATGTAACAATTAACAGCAGGGAAAGACAGAATGGAGGGAGGCCTCATATGTACTCATGAAATGTGTCTATGTTGAAAAAAATCTCCATTCACTATTCAAATCCAGGGAAGAAAAGGAAGGAAGAGTACATTTAGCACCCAGGTTTCCTCACTCATTTTTTAGGACAGCTAAACCCAGGAGTAAGCATTGAATTTACAGGGTGTCAGGGCAGCTCAGGAAAGTCTCTGGGCCTGACTTCTCAAACAGCATTGAGGGGGAAACAATGTACAAGACCCAGCTCTGAAAATGTGTGCAGCTGGCCTCTGTAACGATGGATCCCACACCCATGGGCTCAACCAACCGTGCATTGAAAACACTTGGGGGAAAGCAGTGTCTGTACTGAATATTAAGACTGATTTTCTTGCCATTAGCTCTCAAATAATTAAGTAGTCTGCTATTTGTGTAGTGTTCCATATTGTTATGTAATCTAGAAATAAGTGGGAGGATGTATGTGCACACGGGAGGATGCACCCAGGTTACATACTAAGCCTTTGGCACATTACAGAAGAAACGTGAGAGCCCTCAGAGTTGGGGGTCTGAGGGAGGCTGCCGAGAAGGAACTACACTGTGTATAATATACAAAATACACACTGAATAGTACACTCAAACGTGTTTTTCTTTTTCTTCAGTGAACCACGCTCATCTAAAAGGCAACTCAACCTTTGCCTAAGGACAGGGTGTGTTTTTCACTAAGAGGGAGTAACAAGAAAAGACGCTTCAATGTCAACATGCGTTGGATCCGAAAACCTAAGTTCCAGGGCCCCTGAATGAGCAGGAATGAGAAAATGAGCAAAGCCCTCACTGTTGGACAGCCTTCTTACTTCACCCACTTGAAAATCAAATCTGAAACAGGGTTCTGACAGGCTTGCTATTTTTCCCTAGTGCCAAGAACCATACAATAGACCTTTTTTTATTCCCTTTTTGGACAAAGCTCTTAAAACGCTTGGAAATTCAGATGGACTGAGTCACGAAGCTGTTCAAATACTGCCTACCCGTTCCTGCCAGTACCCCCACTGGCTCTCTTGGAAACAATAGCAGATTTTCTGAGTCTGAGAGAAGGAAATATTTTGCATAGCATTGTGACTTGTCTATAAAAGAGGTGACAGGAGCGAGCATGGTCTGGAAGTGGGAACCATCCTGAAACCTTGCAGCCTCCGGGTGGGAGGTAGTGGTGGGCTCACAGCTTGTCCTAGGAAGTACATGACAGGCAGCACAGGGAAGACACGGCTGCCTAAAAGCAATGTGTTTGTGTGTGTGTGCTGGGGGCTGTCTGCGTGTGGGTGTGCAGAGGCGGGNAGGGACGGGGATGGCTGCAGGGGAGGGGGAAGGAAGCCCACAGGGGATTCCAGGGGAAAGCAGATCTTCACTCAGTATTCAGGACTTCCTGTCCTCCTTCCCTTCTGAGACTCAGATCAAACCGAGCCCTGCATGTCACTGTTGACTGCGATTTCGAGATAACTGAGGTGTGTTGCAAACTCATCCTTGCTCAGGCTTCCAGCAAGTGGAGACTTCAAGCCTGGCCATCTTCCCAGCACAGCCTTGTAACTGGCTCCTGCTGGCAGCAAATGGCTGAGCTTGAAATGAGGAGGGAAAGAGGCCCAAAGCCCCGGCCTGTCCCTTAGAGGAAAGGAAGCGGGTGGGAAGAACTGAGTACAAACCACGGGGCACAGTGGAGAAAACACCTTAACAGAGGGGCTTTCATCCCTCCCAGTCTGGAGGTCTGAGAAGGCACGGGCTTCAGGACATGAGCTGTCAGTGTCTTGGAACTCCTAGTTCAAGTGTTTTAAGTGCTGACAAAATCCTTAGCAGGCAAAGGCACCTGCAGCCAAGTCTGATGCCTTGAGTTCAGTCCCCAGGACCCATACGGTAAGACGATCCCAGTTCCCACACACTGTCCTCTGACCTCCCCATGCGTAACACATACATGTGTTCACACGCGTGTTCACACACAGAAATAATTAAATAATGTGAAAAAATTAAGCGTTTTAATTTATTCAAGTTCCAGCAGGGTAGGAATGAGACAGGGACGGCTCTGCTGGGCTACTCCAGGTTCCTCCGCCTCAGCCAGGGACTGGTGACCCCCACAGCTGCCTTGTGCACTGGAAGATGCTTAGCAGCATCCTCACGTGACCAGACCCAGTTCCGCTAGCACCCCTCAAAACTGTAAAGTAGCCTCCAGACATTGCCAAACATTATCTAGATGCAAAATCATCCTGCTTTTTATTAACCCTTCACGAGAGCCACACTTCCCCTAGGTAGGCAGGCTCTGGGAAGTCCTTCTGCGGCACGGGTTGGTTTATGCTTTTAAGGGGTGTATTGGTTACTTTTCTATTGCTGTGGTAAAATACTATGACCAAGCACAACTTATGGAAGAAACAGTTGCTTCTGGCTTATGGTTCCGGAGGATAAGAGTCCATTATAGCAGGGAGGCGTGACAGCAACAGGCAGGCTTGCCAGCAGGAACAGGAAGTTGAGGGCTCACATCTTTAACCACACACATGAAGCAGAGCAGGACCTTGGAGTGAGGCAAGATCACAAACTCTCAAATACGCCTGCAGGGACAGAGTTCCTCTAGCAAGGCCACATTTCCTAAACCTCCCCAAAGGGCACCACTCACAAGGATCAGGTGCACAAATAAATGAGCCTATGGGAGACATTTCTTATTTAAACCACCTCAAAGAGCCAGGCAACTTAAGGAAAAGAGAAATCAGAACAGGGGGACCTCTGAACTTGACCCTGGAAGCGAAAGAGGTAAGACAGATCAGAGGAACCACAAGATCCAGGGAACTGGTCGCAGCAACTCCTCCTTCCAAGGCTGGGGAGGAGCTTCTGCCTCCAGGCTGACCCACCCACAGGTCATTTTGATCATATGCTTTGGGATAAGTGTTTAGTTATCTGAGGCTCAGAAAATGGAAAGCAGAATTACCAATGACGGTCACTGGTGTTTCACAACCAGAGACCAAAAGAAGCCTGAACTTGCATTTTTTTCCTTTTTCTTCTAATGAGAAGGGGCTGTCACTTTGTCTGCATTCTTAAAGTCTATCCTTCAGTGACTGCACAAATTGGCTTTCTAGATAAGATCATTCATTCTCATTTCCACCTGTCTTCTGTCCAGCAGGCAAGGGAGTGGGGTGGGTGGGGGACTCAGTGACAGGTCTCTTGTTCCTTAGGACAGTATAATGATTTATGATTTCAAACCTGAGAATTTTAGAAGTGGCCAAACATGAAAAGTTTTCTAAGTAAAGAGAAAGAAAGGAGGTGGCTCAGGGGCATAGTGAGCGCCCCTTAGACTCTGAAACACTACTTGGACAGCTGTCACGAGCAAGCATCGCTCGGGCCTTTGCAGACAAAAAGGGTTATTTTATCCAGATTATTTCCCACATTGCCAGGGAGAAGGGACTCATTTGTAATCATCAAAGGAATGCTGACAGACTCGAAATGGGATTACGCTCCATTATACTCATCCAAATTCAAGATTTGTTTCAGAGATCTTTCTTCGATTTCTTCCTCCTGCTCCTCTGACCCCAAATGAGGCTATTTGTATTCACGGGACATCCAAGACACGCATGAAATCAGACCATTCGTAAACACGGTTCAGATTCAGCAGCCCCAGCGGTGAATTTCAAGGTTGCCTGGTTGCCTGGACTTACATTGTTCTGTGTTTGGTAACTTGGCTGTTGAGGTGAAACTACTAGCCCCAAGCACCACTTCAACTTCTAACTTGTTAAAGCAGAGAAAGTTCAATGCTGGGGCCTGAGTCCTCTAAGGGTACAGATGTTGGCAAAAGTGTGAGTCAGATACATATGAAAATGTAAGACCTGAACACAGTCGTCTGCCAGGTGTGTAGGAACAATATTAAACACTCGGTTCTAGCTCTCTGCTTTGATTATAATTTTAGAGTCTATGACCTGGCAAGTCTATTATCTGTCCTTCAAACACCTCGCTTGTGATTCTTATGTCAGTGAATCCATTAAAACCAAGGACAGGACAAGAGCAGCTCATCCTACTGGCCATGGATCCAGCCTGGCATCTGATGCCTGAGAGGCTTTAGAATGTTCCTTTTCCTCTCCCACAATACCCTTGGGACCGAGGCTCGTCTGGGGGAGGGGATAACTCAGGCTGGTGGTCAGTGGAGGAGCTCAAGTTGGTCAAGAAAGGGCCACAGGAATTCAGACAAAAGAACAAGATAAGCTATCTGGACTGGAGATGCAGCTCAATGGCAGGGTACCTGCCTGTGCTTGAAGTCCTGGGTTTGATAGAAGGAGGAGAAAAGATACCCAAAGGAGCATCACTCTTAAGAGAAAGATAATGTAAGTCAGCATGGTAGCACACAATTTTATTCCCGTACTTGAGAGACCGAGGCAGACAGATTTCTGTGAGGCCATGGTTAGTGTGCACAATGAGTTCCAGGCCTATAGATCTATTTAGTGAGACTTTATTGAAGGAGAAGGAGAAGGAGGATGAGGGAATAAGGGATGCTGCTTGCGGTTGGAATGAAAATGGTCCCCACAGAGTCACATATTTGCATGTTTAGCCCCCAGTTGATGAACTACTTGAGAAGGACTAGGAAGTATGGCCTTACTGAGGGAGGCATGTCACTGTGGGGTGGGTGGGCTTTGAGATTTTAAAGGCCCATGCCAGTCTCTCCCCTCCCCTGTAAAGCTCTCAGCCCCTTCTTCAGCACCATATCCATGCCCGCATGCCATCACGCTCCCCACCATGATGATAACAGACTAACCCTCTGAAACTGTAAGCAAGCCCCCAGTTAAATGCTTCCATCTGTAAGTTGCTTTGGCTATGGTGTCTCCTCTCAGCACTAGGCCAGTGACTGAGACACCACTCTTCAGTGTGAAGACGAAGCAAGGAAAGCAAGAGAGTGAGTTGGGAGTTGTCTGGACTCTGTGCTCGTCACCGTTTCTTTCTCAGGCATCCTAGACTTAGCGTCCTGCACGAAGACGCCCCACAGCCGTCCTTTCAATGAAGATTTATTACTGGGAAAAGTGTCTTCACGTCAGACTCATCTTAGTCAATAGTTTGATGATCTACAGCTCCAGGCTGAGGGTTGTTTACATTTTCTTTTCCCTAGAAGCATGAGGATTTATCCCCCCCAAGGCTGTTGCTGGAGAGACCTTATAGATAATATTTTTCCTTTGGTTTGCTTGTTTTGAGCATTTTACAGATTTAATGTATCTGTGAATTACCTGACTTGAGATGCTTAAAAGCAGAATCTCTCAGCAATTCCTGCAAACTCATTCTGTGACTCTGATGAGTGTTGCCTCTTTCTCATTTTCTCTCTCTGAAGAATTTACCAGTGTGTGTGTGTGTGTGTGTGTGTGTGAACTTTCCCTTCCATCCTGTATGCCTATAGATTTCCTTACCCTTTTCTACAGAATTTTTCTAAGCATTTATCCTTTCTGCTTCATCCTGAATAATTTCTCTGGTATTTCCATGTCACTGTTTCTGTCTTTGGCTGTGTCTAATATACTCCCTGACCTGTCTACAAAGATGTTCATGTCAGTCAATGTGTTCTTCATGCCAGGAGTTCGTTTAGCTTTCCTTCAATTAGGCATCTTTTTCATGGTAGACTTTGCTCTTTTCTCATTTGGGGGATTCCCTCTTTCATTTCTTGTAGTGATATTTCATTTACATTTTAATAAATAGAGCTTGCCTGCAGTTCAGAGAGTAAAACAGCCACACTGGCCAACCTTACAGACCAGGTTGCAATAACACACACCTTTAATCCCAGTGGTACATGCCTCTAATCCCAGCCCTAGAGAGGATTATAAAACGGAGTAAACAGCTCTCAGGCACAGGCTCATTCTGAGGATTCCTGAAGACAGAATAGCCATTTCAGATTGAGGTAGAAGTAAGAGTCAGTGACTGGCTGTTTTGCTTTTCTGACCTTCAGGTTGAACACCATTTTTCTCTCTGAGTTTTTAATAACTATGCTTCATTTGGCACCCAACATGGGGCTTGAACCCATGACCATGAGATTAAGAGTTTCATGCTCTACTGACTGAGCTAAAATGAAGTATCACTACATTTTTTTTTAGTTTTTTCAAGACAAGGTTTCTCTGTAGCTTTGGAGCCTGTCCTGGAACTNGTAGAAGTAAGAGTCAGTGACTGGCTGTTTTGCTTTTCTGACCTTCAGGTTGAACACCATTTTTCTCTCTGAGTTTTTAATAACTATGCTTCATTTGGCACCCAACATGGGGCTTGAACCCATGACCATGAGATTAAGAGTTTCATGCTCTACTGACTGAGCTAAAATGAAGTATCACTACATTTTTTTTTAGTTTTTTCAAGACAAGGTTTCTCTGTAGCTTTGGAGCCTGTCCTGGAACTAGTTCTTGTAGACCAAGATGGCCTCCTGCCTCTGCCTCCCAAGTGCTGGGATTAAAGGCTTGTACCACCACTGCCTGGCTCAATTTCTTCTTTAATACCTCTTTTATTTCTTAAGAACTCTGTTGCTACTGCTGAGTATTGCTTGTTTAATGTTTTCAACTGTATATAATCAGCAGAATTCTATCTATATGAATCTTTTAATTAAAGTGTGTGTGTGTGTCTGTGTGTCTGTGTGTGTCTCTGTGTGTGTTTGTCTGTATGTGTGTGTTCATATGAAACTTGAGTGACCTGTGTTGCTGAAGTTTCCACATAGGGAACACCTATGTGATGTGGGATGTCCTTTTATTGGTTAATGAATAAAGCTGTTTTGGCCAGTGGCTTAGCAGAGTAAAAAGCCAGTTAGGAAATCCTAACAGTGATAGAGAGAGAAAATAGGCGGAGTCAAGGAGATGTCATGTAGCCACCAAAGGAGAAAGACACCAGAACATTACCGGTAAGCCACAGCCTTGTGGTGACACATACATTAATAGAAATGAGTTAATTTAAGATGTAAGAGCTAGCTAGGAATATGCCTAAATCATTGGTCAAACAGTGTTGTAATTAATATAGTTTCTGTGTGATTATTCGGACCTGGGCAGCTGGGAAACAAAAGTGTGGTTTCCCATTTACATCTATGTATTCATTTTTTCTGGGTAGGACATGGAATAAGAAATACGTGTAAGTCCTGGGAAAGAGTAGGCTCTGGTAAAATAAGCAATGGACATTACAAAGGTGGAATTACTCTAAACCACTTGGAATTTACTTATATTATTTTCCTCCCTTGATATTAGAAAACTTCCCAGATTAAAACCCCTCAATGTTACATAACATCATAGTAAAGTGAAAGCCATGAGGAGTGAATGTGTGTGAGCATGAAACTCATGGAACAGCATCTAAAGTAGAGGGTTCTGCTTTGCTTCTCGTCTGATAAACCAAGGGTGATCTTAACTCAGTGCTGCTCACTTGTTCAGGGGGAAACCCAGCAAGGAGGCCACTGCCCGTGTGTGCTAGACTGATGTGTGTGCTACGCCAGACTTTTGACTGGAGCTGGCCACACCAAGGGGCCAGCAACTGGCTCCCCTTCTAAGGGGAGGACAACTGGGCCAGTCTCTTCCATCTGGACATCTCCTTGTAGTAGTACAATCTTAACAGTCTTAGCAACCCCATGACTTATACCCCTAAGCAAACGACTTCCTTACCAAAAGACACAAACACACCGGCTGCATTCAAACAGTAAAAGCCTCTCATAAAAGTTCAAAGAACCTTTGCCCTACTTTCTTGGGCCATTTATTAGCACAAATGATAAGTGTATGGAGTTGTGAAATCAGATGAGTCCTGGGCTCAAATCCGGAGAGCTGGGAAGAATCAGGCAAAGCAAGCAGTAAGGGATGGGCTATGGGTCAGGGGGCAGATGTCTTGTTAGCCTTCAGCTGGTGCCTCTTCATGGGGGCTAAATTACTAAGCTGACGGGGTGGGAAGAAAGACCAGTGACCTCCACATTTTAAATCATGACCCATCAATCAAAACATTCTGAGAACATACCTCTACTATGTGTATATTTACCTATAAATTATACTCTGTTCAACTGTCAATGTAAATGGCAATTTTAAACAAAAATGTCTTTTTTTTCAGGGTGGAGCCGCAAATATGGCCTGCCCTCCATATGCATGGGAAATACTGAAGGATTCAACATACTGCAGATCAAAAATTTTTTTGTTTGTTTGTAGTGGACTTGTGGCTCTACTCACTATGTAGACCAGGCTGACCTCAAACTCAAAGAAGTCGGCCTGCTTCTGCTCCTGACTGAGAGCTAGGACTAAAGGCGTGCACCACCATGCCTGGCCTTCAGTTACGTGCGTGCACACCTGAAGCTAATTCTGGTAGTGTGTGCTTGTAATCCTGGCACTCCGGAGGCAAAGATAAGAACATAAGGAGTTCAAGGACATCCTCAGCTAGCTACATAGAGAGTTTGAGGCAAGTTGAGCTACATGAGACTCTTTCTCAAATCCACACACACACACACACACTTGTGCCTGTTTGCATGACCGTTCTCCTAACAACATAAACAACTACTTGCGTAGAACTTTGGCTATGTTAGGTCTGATAAGCAATGCCTGAAATCCCCCAACAGGAGCTGTCTAGTTTATACTTAGACAAAATGTCCTTGTAGAAAGGAGCATTTGATGTCCCTGGGGGTCCTTAATCACTCCTCAGAAGTTACCGAGAGATGACCAAAACAATCGTGTGTATCTCCCATAACTTCAGCCTCTTCTCAGATACTGTGACGAGAAGCTGTGTCTCCTCAGTAGACACCTGAGACAGCAGTGGTCACCCCAGGAACTATCTAGGAAGGCTAGGCAAATTGTAGACACATTTTTGTTGTCCTGTTCCTTGACACCATCAAAGGCCAAGTCCCCTAGGCTAGCCCCAGTTCAGTGTTGGAGGTAGCTCTTGTTCTCCCAGCTTGGGCGTTTGGGGCAGATTAGTTGCCCTATTCGAGGCCAAGTTCTTGTCTGTAAATGAGACTAATACTCACCCAGGGGTTGCTACAGGACTGGAATCAAATAACACTGAGCTCAGTTAGCTCCATTCCTTCTTGCTGTCTCTTCCCTGGGACTCTGCTGCTAGGCTGCCCTTTCCAATACAGCACCTGGGAGACCATAGCCATCTATAATGGCGCGCTTGTGAGCTGAGGCATCTCTACCACAGAAGGGGCCAGCGGGACATTTTCAGATGCATTTTTCAGCTGCTTTCCACGGAAACAGACAAGCAGTTTGAGACTCTTGTCCTTCCTCCCTTCTTCCACAAGAGTCAGACAACTTCAGACATTCAGTTTGTTTTCCTTCTGGCATGAGCTGGCTTTTCACGCTATAACATTTTTTTTAAGTGACAATGACTCCTAGGTGAAAGGACAATATTACTGAGACATAATAGAATGCAGACATGGGTGTGTATACATGTGTATGTGTGCACGTAGGTGTTGGGAGGTGATGACAGTTGAGGAATAGTAGGCTGGGTCCCCTGATGGTGCACCTTGGGCGAATGGGGAAGAGGACCCCTGTCAGCCATGCTCTGGATGGGCTGATATATGAGCAGGATAGGTGGCTCTGTCCTCAGAGCACTGGCACAGTGTCTCTCAACTGACTGCACCTTGGGATTGCCTAGGAAACCCTAGAAGAACCCAGTGCCTGAATGTCTGCAGATCATTTCAACCAGAAGCCCTGGAATACAGCTGAACACCACGCATTTAGTTCCCCAGATCATTCTATATACTTCTAGGGTTACACATTGTTTGTCCGAGTGCAAAATAGGAAAATTTAGCTTCCTGAAAATGAAGAATTACGTGTGTCCTGTCCCCTTTCCAGGACTTGGCCCCTAATACCTACTGTATCGCATCCTGAAATTCTGGCCTGCGGAACATGGAGCGTTCAGTCAGGTCTATGTGTTGGTTTGCAGATGACCTGTGTTCCAGACGGATTTGTGAGTCACCTAGATTCACATTAGAATGGGAGTATACTTGAAGGCATATTTTTAAATGGGTGATTAAATTAAGATAAAGCCATTCATGTGAGTCCTGACTCAGTCTGACTGGTGGCCTTAGAAGAGATGAGGACACAGACAGACACAGAAGGATGAGAAGTCAGTTGCCTATAAGCCAAGGACAGAGACCAAATGTTAATCTTAGAGACCTAGCCTCTCAAACTGTTTCTTTAAAGAAGTATTTTTTTTAATTTAAGAGCTTTAAAAAGATTTTTAAGAACATTATGTGTATACGTGTCTGCCTCTTGTATGTACATGCACCACATGCATGTCTCACTCTTGAAGAGACTAGAAGAGTGCACTAGGTGCCCTGGAACTGGAGTGATGACATGTAGGTGCAGGAAACTGAGCCCAAGTCCTCTGGAAGAGTAGTCAGCATTTTTCCTTTGTTTGTTTTTGTTTTGTTTTTTTTTAAGAAGGGGTTTCTCTGTAGACTCACTCTGTAGAGCAGGCTGGCCTCAAACTCAGAGATCTACCTGCCTTTATCTGTGTGCTGGGATTAAAGGTGTGCCTTCTCCTTCAACCGTGAGGGTCCAGATATCAAATTCAGGTCGTCAGGCTTGGTAGCAAGTGCCTTTACTCCCAGCTTGTCTGTCCTGGGATACATTTTTAATGAAGTGATGGTAGCCTTTCAGTGGCCACCACAGCCTGGAAGCCCAAAATCTTCAGAGGGTATCAGGGAGCCTGGGCCCCAGCAGAGTTGGGGATGATTAGCCCAAGTCCCAAGCACAAAGAGGAGGAAAGGCCACCATGCAGTTTTTGGATTATTAAGAGATCTAATACTAGAATCTCGGGGGGGGGGAAATCAGTGACCCAGGAAAAATGACACCAGCTAACAGCCTCAGGCAATAAGCCTGGGAAAGCTGTGAAGGGGAGGGTAGACATCAAGTAATGTTTTTAAACAGCAGGGATGTTCCGCACTGTATGACTGACAGGGGCCCTCCGACGGGGCCCATAGCCTTATGGGACTTTCTTTCACATGGACACTTTCTCTGTTCTTCTCCACAAGGCCAGGGGGTCCTGATCCCCCTCTCTCCTCCACACCTTTTTGATGTTCCATTCTGTAGAAAACAAGTGGCTGTGTTGTCAAGCGTGCTCCCTCGCCCCGGGCTATTGTGGGAGAGCTCTGCAGGGGAGAGTCCACTAGTTCTGTTCCCCTTCTACACACTTGCCAAACTCATAAAAGGGAACAGGCCTGCCTCTCCCCAGGAGAGCCAGCAGGGCCCTTTGAGGCCACAGGAAATCAATCAGTAGGGCCAGCACTCTCAACTGGATCCTCACACTGTCCATTTGGGAGCTTAGGATTTTCCTCTATTGCCTGGTTGGGGGATTTGCTTCAATTTAAAGCGAAACGGGCCAGCTTTGGCTCTGTCTCTCTCTTTAAGACCCTTTGGATGTTTCCCCATCCCACATTATACAGAACTTGTGTTTGAACCTGAGAGTGCCTAGGGTTTGGGAAGACAGGACCATGTGTTTCTTCTAGGCAGCAGGGAGGACAGGTGAGATGGACCTGGCAATGCAGCCACCTGCTGTTGACTCTTGGAAGCCCTGGATCTCGTGGAAAACAGCAGGAAAAGTCATTCATCAACCTCATTACTTAAAAACCTTCGAACAAGCACTTGCTTCTCTAGGGTTGTTGCCTCCCCTCTAGGGTTGCTCAGATCCACTGTATGTCATTGTGGGGCACAGTTCATTTCCAGATTCGTGTGATAACGTACACACTGTTAGTATTGCAACTGCTTCCCTCAAGAAACAAATTCTGAAAGTCTATAATCTGGTGGTGGGGAGGAGGAGTTTCATCACAATTTGCCTAAAGCAATATTTGTTCAGTTGTAATGATGTCACCGAAGGCGAGGGGTGGGGGTGTTCTGCTTTTAATTCTTTCCTTACAATAACTGGGGCAAGACAGTGGCTGAAAGCTCAGAGCTGCTCGCCATAGCTTAAATCAGCAAATACAGAATCTTTATGGAAGCCAAGAAAGTTCTATTACAGAAAAAAGTCAATAGTGCTTTTAAAAAAAAGATGACTTTCCCCAGCCCATTTACCAGAGTTTTGATTCTCTGCGGCTTCTTTTTAAGAGCCTCAGTTTGCTCGCCAAACAGGCATATCTTGGCTTCCTTGGCCAGGCAGGAACACTGCCTTGATATTAAATGTTCTAAGGCAAAGAACCTCTGACCTAAGGGCTCTCAGCTAACAATGAATGACATTCTCTGTAAGCAAACCAGAAAGCCAACTCAAGTCTGCTCTTCCAGATTTTTTGCTTGGTAGTCTGTCACACAGCAGCACAGAGAGGTGACTCTTTATCACAATTATACCGAAAAAACAGAACAGAACAAAACCCTATAGGGAGGGGCTTGTTAGAGTCCCCAGCCTGAGCTGGGCAGAAAGTCCCGAGAGAAAGGGAAGCAAAGGGCACAGAGCTGCATCCTGGGCGTGATGGAAAAATCTACTGAGCACTTGGGCTGTTACAACGAAAAGACATTTGTCACCTTCTAAACGCCACAGCCACTCCTGCCACCTGCCACCTCACACCTTGCTAAGATCTTTTGCTGAGGTTGGGGGTTGGTGAATTCGCTAAAGAAAAGCACTGATCTTTCCCTTAGCAGGACAAAGTCAGTGTGTGTGTGTGTGTGTGTGTGTGTGTGTGTGGTGGGCGCGTGGGGAGTGCTGGCACCATTTGCTGTAAACTCATGCCTCTGAGCATTCTCTGCTGTCAGCTTCTATGAATCTCTCAAGGCATCTCCACCAGACCTCCAGTCTTCCCAGGCTCCCTTCCTAGGGACCGGCTTGGGCTTTGGGTTCAGCGTGTCCTGAGCTGGTCTCCTTACATGGGTACCCCGGAGTCTGGCTGGGACGCACCCTTATCGTGTGGGTGGCCAGCCAAGCACAACTGTTCGTCCAGAACACGGTTATCTTCCAGTTCTGGGTGTGGTACCGGGCTCAATTTAGGTATCCTCTAGTGAACACATGAAGGTCAGGGCTGAACCGCAGGTGTCCAGGAAACTAACAGAGGTCAAGAGCACCGCGAAAAACTTTAAAGATCTTACAGGTCCATCGTTAGGAAGAGATGGTTCCCCCTGCTCCCATCAACCTAAACACCACACCAAGGGCTCCCACCAGGCAAGAAAACTGCTTAGGGAGTACACTTCAACTTTAATCCATCCAGGTCGTGCCCCCTGCAGAGGCAACTCCCAGCCTACCTCTCACCTGGGCAACAGCGAGGGGAACGCGGGCTCATGGCAAGCAGGAGAGCTCTTACCAGAGAAATCGGTGAGCGCGGAGGTCTCTTTAGAACACACCAGGACGGTGCAGTAGAAGAGACGCAGGAGCTGCCCAGGAGGCTCTACCTGCCTGCGGAGGCCAGGATTCTGCGCGGGTTGGGGCGCGGGCGGCGGGCGCGGGTGTCCCGGCAGGAGCATGATGCGCAGCGCGGCAGGGAGCGGGCGCTGGCACTGGGATAGCAGGCCGGAGGACCGTGTCACATGGCGGTGAGAGTCGATGGCCAGCGACTCCGCGGCCCCCAGCCGCCTCCCGGTCCAGGCTGCTCGAGCTTCTTAAGCGGTCGCCTCCGGGTCCAGGATCCCTAGCCAAGGGGAGGGGGCGGAGACCCGGGGCGGGGCAAGGAGCCCGGGGAGGCCGCCGCGTAGTTTATCCTGAAGAAATAAATCTCTTGAGCTCCGTGCGCCTAAGGAACCGAGGGGGTGTCACCTCGTGCCCCGGAGAGTTGCCGAGACCGATCAGGGGCGCCAAGCCCCTAGCGGAGGGTGTTCCCGGCTGCGATCCCGGTGCTGCGCAACTTGAGCGCTTTCCACGCCCGGGTCTCTAGGCGGGGTGATGGCCCAGGCGCTGCTGGCCCAGCCTGTGCTGGCCGGGCGCCAGCCTCACCCAGGCCGGTGGAGCAGCACGGCCGGTGCGGTCTGTGACGCACTTTAGAGCCAGCGCATCGCGTGCAGCCCTGGCCAGGCGGGATAGGGAACCGTGGGAAGATGGGGGTCCCGGAGATAGAGACATTGCTAGTAATCCCCGCCACCTTCAGCGCTTGAAGTACAGCCATCAAGCACTCAGTACGTCCCATTACACCAAATGGGAGACTCGTTCCTCCACTCACTACCCGTCACGCCGCGATCTGCCTCTGCTCTTGCAGTTTGGACCTGAACGAAACGGGTCACTTGGTTCCGTACCCGGGATGGAGCTTCCTGTGGGTGCTAGTTGACAGCAGTCCTCGGGGATCTGAGACTCGACTGGAATAAACAGCCGCTGCGCGCTTATAATTGAGCTTTGTTTTAAAACGGGCCACGGCATCTATATGACCCTCTTGACTAAGCGATGTCCACATTTGGACACTCGTAGATCAAGAGATCGGTGACGACACGGAACAAAGCCTGCGAGTTCAGAGCTGCTGTCCAGGTGCAAGGTACTTGGGTTCCAAAGACCCCAAACCCAGGGACAGCGCAGGCTCCCAGGCCCTGCGGCGCCGGCGGGAAGGAGGAGGGCCCAGCGGGCGGACGCTGGGCACAAAGTGTTCCCCATCCACCGCCGGGAGGGCTTGCCAAGCTCGCCCAGCGCCTGAAACGCGGAAACGTAGATAACGAAGCCCAAGGGCGGGGCCAGGCTTACAGCTCCGCCGGACTCCCAGAGCAGAGCTCAGAGTGAAAGGCCAGGCCGGCAGAGCACGAGCACGCTCTGCCTCCCCGTGGCACGGTCTCAGAGGTGGACCACTAGGATCCAAGGGGGATGCCATCCGCACACCCTTCAGGGGCTAAGTGAGCCAAATTGAGATCCTGAGAATGGAAAGAAAATGCTAAATATTAGTGTTTGTATAGAGGGACCCAGTCTGCAAGGCTGACCGTTAAAACAAAAGCACAGCTTTGGGCTGGAGAGATGGCTCAGAGGTTAAGAGCGTGCTGCTCTTCCAGAGGACAGAAGTTCAGATCCCAGCCCCCAGTGCCAGCAGGTGACGACAAGCCCTAGTCTGGCCTCCACAGGCACCCTCACACATGTGGCACACACACACACACACACACACACACACACACTTAAATCTTTTTTAAAAGCACAACTTCAATAATTGTGGAACATGTGTCCGAGTCCCACGTTGAGGGCCATTTGTCGTGTCCCGGGTCCAGATGAAAATATCAAGCAGGTACCACCTGGCTTATTCGTCCATGCTTGGAGGGAAGCGTGAGGATTAAGAAAGAGACTATAGACAACTGATAGAGCCAGGAGGGCATCTAGGAAATGCTGAGATTCACCTCATGTTTATTTCTCAAAGACTTTATATGCCCTGTTCCAAAGAGGAGGGGGGGAAGGCAAGAGACTTCTTTACCAAGATGCAAAGAACAAAGTAATTAACTTTTCAATACCCAAAGCATCAAATAACCACACCCTAGGTCAAAACATCCTGGTAATAGCCACACCCTGGATCAAACCTCCTGTATATAACCTTGAAGGAGCAAGAATAGGTCTGAACTCTCTGACCTTTAGTCAAGGTGGAACGGATTCACTTCTGTGGGTGCCCACAAACATGAACATCTTATGTTGGGGAAACTGACTGAGGCTGGGAGAGTAGGTAAGGTTGCTCAGCTCACAGGGACCACTGGGGAAAGAGTGCTCAAACTCTGAGTCCCTCCCCCTCATCTAGGTATAGATTGGCTATCAGTGTGTGCCAGGTTCTTTGGTAGGGCATGAAGATGCTGGCACCGGAAGGAACCATATTATCAGCTTGTGATAAATACAGGAGATGTGTCTGAAACAGCTTGAGACATGCAACAGGTGTCCAGTCCATAGGCGTCATCACTACAGCAGGGAAGACAAGACATTGGACCATTCGTGCCAAGTGAACAATCACAAAAGACAAGGGGCTGAAAGAGCCCAAGAGAGCACTAGGAGGCCCGGGGTGTGGGGAATGTGGACATTAGGAAAATTTTCTATGACTACATAGATGAAAACGATAGGAAGAGCTGCCTACTGCCTAAAAGCTAGCAAGCCCTAGGGATTTGGAGGTGGGTGAACATTTTAGAAAGAAGAACCTGAGCTGGGGAGATGTGGTTAAGAGCACATAGACCTGAGTTCAAGTTTCAGCACCGACATCTGGCAGCTCACAACTGCCTGTAATTCCAGCTCCAGGGAATCCAACATCTTTCTGTCTGTCTCATTCATATGCATACATACACATTCATACAAAAATAAATAATAATAAAAATATCAAAGAAGAAAGAAAGAGAGGGGACCCAAAGGATAAAAGCTGAATGGAGCATGGCTCTGGAGAAGGATGGAAAGTCTAGGCCATCTAGAGCAGAGAAGAAGGGGATATGGTACTTTGGAGACTCTGGCAAGCCCCAGTTCAGGTTCTAAAGGTCTGGCTAAGCACTTATTTGATGGGTATGTATGTGGGGTACATCTGTGTGCATACACAAAGATGCCAGAGGGACAACTTTGGGGGCTATTCCTCCGGTACCACCACTTGTTTTTCTTTTTGAGACAGGATCTCTAATTGGCCTGTAAGTCCTCAAAAAGGCAAGGCTCGCTGGCCAGTGAGCACCAAGATCTACTTCACTTTATCACCCTGCTAGGACTGCAAGCTTTTTTTTTTTTAATCATGTGGGTTCTGGGGTTCAAACTCAGACACTTTATGGACAGAATCATCTTCTCAGACCTCAAGGGGCATCTTCATGTCAAAATGGCAAAAGGTCGTGAACAGAGAAGTGGTGTGAGCTGGCATATGGTATGTTGGTAGAAATGTTCCTACGGATAAGGTTAGCTCAGTGGCATTTTGCTTAGACTGTTCAAGTCTCTGGCTTTGATCCCTCCAACACTGCGGGGTGGAAAAAAATCCTGTGGCAACTGGATAAAATAGACTGGAGGCATTAACAATTGGTCCATCTGGATGTAATAGTGCATGCCTGCAATCCCAGCACTTGGGAGGCTGAGGCAGGAGGATTGCAAGTTTGAGTCAGCTTAAGCACATAGTGATATCATGTCCTGAATTAAGGGGGGGTTCGTGGAATATGCACCCTGGAGAATCAAAATTAGTAACTGAAATAGATACTTGCAAGCCAGTATTCATTATTTGAAGCAGCCAGAAGGTGGAAGCGATCCATGTGCCTATCGACATGATGCAGAGTATTATTTGGCAATAAAAAGGAGAGATGCTCTGGTACATGCTGAAACACGGATGGACCCTGAAGACATTGTGCTAGGAGAAATTAACCAGACAGATGGGGGCATGAGTCTGCTTCCGGGAGGTGTTTAGTCAGCCGGGTCACAGGGCAGAATGTAGACTGGAGAGGGAGCTGGAGGGAGGTGGGTCAGGAGCTATTGCTTAATGAGTACTTGAACTTCTGTTTGGGGTGATTTTTTTAAAGTTCTGGAATTTGTGGTAACAGCATAATTACAGGCACTGAGTTGTTCAACTGAAAGCAGTTAAAATGAAAGAATTTTATTATATAAGTGCATCATAGCTTTAAAAACTTAATAATGCAATAGGCCCTAAGCCATTGGATTATACATTTCAGACAAGTGAGTTAATAGTCTGTGAAGTATCTCTCAGTGGAACTGTTTTTAGGGTCATGCAGTAACAGCAGCTCTAGAGGGATAGTTGTGAGGAAAGTCCAGAAAGGCAAGAGGGAAGGAGAGCAGTAGAGGAACTAGAAAGATTGGGTGTATTGGGGAGGTTGTGTTTGTATGAGCGTGCATATGTTCACGCATGTGGAGACCAGAGGTCAACCCTGAACACTGCTCCTCAGGTACCATCCACATTTTTTGAGAGAGAGAGAGAGAGAGAGAGAGAGAGAGAGAGGGTCTCAATTAGCCTGGAGCCTATGACTCAGCTAACCTGGCTGCCCAGTGAGCCCTGGGGATCTTCCTGTCTTCATCCCCCACTGCTGGGATGAACTCAGGTCTTCACACTTATCTAAGACACTGAACTATCTCCCCAGCCTCAGAAAGATTTTGCAAGGATGGAGGCTATGTGGTGGGAACTGGCGGTTGAGATATACGAAAGAGGAGACAGGAGATGACTTCCCCACCTTCCTAGCACTGCCCCTTAGCCTTTTCTGTTACTTCCTAAGATTTTTCAGGAGGCTGGAGACGTGGCTTAGCAGCCATCAGCTTGTACTGCTCTTGCAGAGGGCCAGACTTTAGTTCACAGGACCCACGCCCAGTAGCTTACAACCACCTAGCCCTCCAACACCAAGGCATCCAGCATCCTTTCCAGGGCACTGTGAGCACCTGCACCCACACACAGGAACAAACATATACAGCGAATTTTTTTTAAAGTACATCTTTAGAGAAAAGATTTTTAACTTGCAGAAAAATTAATTTTTTTGTTTGTATGTGAGTGCATGTGCCACGCACACACAAGGAGTCAGAGGACAACTTGAGGGAGTCACCAGGATTTACGTGCCATGTGAATTGTGGCATTGGAGCTTTTACCCACTAAGCCATCTTGCTGGTCTAAGGGCTTTTCTCTTGAGAATGGTGGGCATCTGTCAAAGGGTAGCCCTGGCAGGCTGCAAAGGCACCAGCATGCAGCTGCTCTTTACTCAATAGGGAGCCAGTTTCTGTCTTCACATGTATGATTCCAAAAGGCACCTGTGAGGGTCGGTCCTGATTGTCTGTTAATGGCTCCATTCCCCAAGAGTGGCCTGTGAGTGACTGCCTTAGAAGGAATCACAGTCTGGGCCAGCACAGGAGTCTCTCTACTCTTTGGCTCCCTGGACTCCCAGGCTAGCCCTTTCGGGAAATTTAAACTCCTCCATCTTCCTCTATACCTCCTCCGCCCCCAGTACCCTTGTACCTCTAATCAAAAGGAAATTCTGCCTTGTCCGTTTTCCTTACCCCAATCAAATATCCCAAACGTGGCACTCCATCAAAAGCCGCGTGCAGAGGAGTGTGTGGTTCAGACATGAAAGGAACTTTGTAAAGTCAATCTCAGCCACAAAGAAGATTGCTTCCCACCAGTAAAGTCGGTGATTTGAATGTGGAATGTCTCCCATTGGCTCACTTTGAACACGTGGTCCCCATAAGGTGATGCTGTTTGAGGTTATATAGGAAGTACATCACTGGGGAGCGGGCTTTGAGAGCTTATAGGATTGCCCCACTTCTGTTTTCTCTCTCTGCTTTCTGCTTGTGGGTGAAGGTGTGATCCTTCGGCTTCCTACTCTGGCTGCCTGCTGTCATAGTTTCCCCACCATTCTTGGACTCTCCCTCTGGTACTATAAGCCAAATAAACTCCTCGGTAAGTCACTTAGTTACAAAGGGAAAGGAAGGGGAAGAGGAAGAAGGGGAAGGGGAGGGAGAGGAGGGGGGGAAGGATAGCTAAGTCACCCTCTGTACCCCTGCACTCTTTCTTCTGTGATAGAATTTGAAAGCTAAAAAGTGGCTACAGACATTTGCACGGGAATTCACATCAATTCAGTCTGAAAAGTAGGTAGATGTACCTCAATGGTATGGCACTTGCCTAGCACACACCTGGACCTAGGTCCAATCACAGGTTGGGAGGGAAGAAAAAAGAGTGAATTCAGCCTGATAGAGTGAGCCAAATGATAAATTGTTTCCAGTACTTTGAGACACAGGTAAACTAATAAAAGATATCATTTATCCATCCTTTATAAAATGATAGATAGAGACACTGAGGATACAAGTTCAGCCAGAGCCAGAAGCTGGAAGAAGCCCCCTGTACTGAAAGGCACTCTCTCTGTATGCCATGTGCCATTGGACAAGCTCGCCTCACCCTGAGTGAATTTGAGATGCTTCTTTATATCCACGACATTCATCGTTAGTGGGAGAGGCTCCCTTAAGGGACATTATTGATTGGGTGTCTTTTTTTTCCTTTTGAAACAACCTCTGTGCATTTGTTACCTCTACGTTGCAGGCTTGTTTCTCTCCTCCCTAGAGATCTTGGCTACCTCTATACGTATCTAAGTATGTTGTAGAAGATGTTCGCGGCCTTTGAACTTAAATTCCGGGTCTAATCATGTCTTTTCATCTGGGCTATCAAGGTAAGACTTGGGGTTTCCAGTGAAGATGGGCTATGACTGTTCTGAGAAGACATAAGCAGCCATTTGTTGGTCTCAAAAAGACTAAGCTTTCAGCTCAGGAGGGGGAGACGCCGTATCCTCCAGGCCTATAGGGGCTTAGTCTCAGAAAGAAAGGAATAGCTGCTCGTTTTAGAGCTGTACCACAGAGCCACATCTATAGCAGAGAGCCTTACTAGTGAGCTGCAGAAGCTAGAATGTACTAGGGAATTTGTATAGACAATGTTTAGCCCAAAAGTCTACTGAAGGGGGTCTTAAAGAACGTGTATTGGGGCTGGAGAGGAGACAGATCAGCAGTTAAGAATACTGTGGCTGTTTTTCCAGGGGACCTAGGTTCAAGTCCCAGCATTCACATAACAGCTCACAAGTGTCTCTAATTCCATTTCCAAGAGATCCAATCTTCTGACCTCCCCAGGCACCAGGATGCACCTAGTCCATAGACATACATCCAGACAAAACCCCCATACATGTAAAATGAAGGGGGGTAAGAACATGTATACAGTGGCTAACTGATATCTTTACCTATAGTCTGTCTAGAGCCATTAAATGCATGGGGTCCAAAAGTATAGCATCTACTGATATTCAAATAGCCATTCTAGAGACCTTCATTGTAATTGCAGCTCTGCTGAGAGACAATCAACCAGCGATGGTTGTCTAATCCCATTGCAATACACACACACACACACACATATTGTAGCTGGGAGGTGAGTGTAGGAACATCGTCAGCCACAAAGTGTTTGAGGCCAGCCTGGGCTACAACAAACTCATTTAAAAAAAAGTGGTAAAAATCCATTTAGTGGAGCTGGAGAGATGGCTCAGCAGTAAAGAGTTTATACTGTTCTGGCAAAGGATCCAAGTTTAATTCCTAGCACCCACATCAGGGAGTTCCTAACTGCCTGTAGCTATAGCTCCAGGGGATCCAACACCTTCTCCTGGAGGTGTGAATGCAGGCCCTGAACTCACATGTACATATTTCCACGTAAAGATACGCACATGTTAAGTAAAAGCATTGTTTTAAAGGTTCAGGGACTGGCGAGATGACTCAGTGGTTAAAAGCTCTTGACGCTCTTGGACCCAGTTTGGGTTTCCAGTATCCACCCAGTGGCCCATGACTTTCTGTAACTCCACTTCCAGGGCATCCATCACTCTCTTCTGACCACTGAGTACCCCAGGCACATGCTTGGTGTACATCCACACATTCAGGGAAACACATGAAATAAAAATAAATGTGTCTTTTTTAAAAAAGAAATACACAGTATGTATTATACTTTTCTAGGTTTTGGGTGACTTGAAAAGCTGAAGTCGCATTGGATTGGTATTTCAAGGAAAAGTAAGAGTCTAAAAACCCAGGCTTGTCACGGATGTCTTAGTGACAGGGATGGCGCTGGGGAGAGGAGGGGAATGTCTGGAACTGGGCTCACAGACGGTTGTGAGCCCACTGCTGTGGGTACTGAGAATTGAACTCTGGTCATCTTCAAGAGCTGTATCGTAAGTACTCTCCATTGCCGAATCATCCCCCTGGCCGCCGCCGCGGCTATTTCTAATGCAGGTTTAGTGACATTAACTATATTGTCATGTAAAACCATTATTGCCATCCATCTCCAGAGCTCCGTCCATCATGCAGAATGGAACTCTAACCGACTGAACAGTCACTTTCCTCTCCCTTCTCCTAGCCTTAGGCCGTCACCACCCCACTCTGTGACTCCAGCAGCCACAGGTAAATAGAATCACACCGGGTTGGCCTGCTCTAGATGGCCTCACTTCTCTGTTCATCCCTGTTGTGAGGAGTGTCAGGATTTCATTTATTCCTTCCTGTGGGTGAACAATATGCTCAGGGCTACATAGTCACACAGCAGATGACCATATTAACAGTGCAGTGACCGAGTCTTCAAAAAAAGGATAAAGGTAGTCACAGACAGCACATGCCAATCCAGTGGGTTTGCTCTTGGTGAGCAGCGGCAAAAGCCTTTGGCAAAGGTCTAGACTAGGTAAAGGAGAGGCTGGGAGGCTCAGGCCTGGTGTACAGGTGGGGTGCAGCTTATGGAGATGCCTGACTTTTGGGGCAGGCCCTGAATATACACACTCAGCCGGGAAGAAAATGCTCCAGTGAACCACCAGCACTGCTCTCTGAGGGTGGGATCTTAATCTCTGTCTTACAGATGTTTACAGTGGCCCATGAATTTAAATAACATACGTGATGGCAAAATATAGAACCTAAAATTACCCATCCTGTGTCTTTGACATGCATACTTCATTCAGTCCATGCACACTGAGCATCCGGATCTACTGTCCATCCCCACGGCTCTTCATCGCATCAAATCTCCAGTTGTTGCATCAGCTACCTTTCTGGTCCTGGTGACCAGACATCTGACAAGAAGCGACTTTGTCTTAGCGCACAGGCTCATGGGAGAAGAAGGTGTGGCACTCCCCATGGTGCGGTTTCCTGACTAGGGCACCTGGCTGGAACCTTGCTCGCATATTTGGGGATCAGTAAGCAGAGAGCTTGGCAGGAATCTGAGCCTGCCTATAACTCTCAAGTCCTGGTCCAATTTCTGCTAGGAAGACCCCATATCCAAAAGTTCTATAACATCCCCAAACAACACCATCAAGTTGGGGACTGAATATCCAAACACGTGAGCTCGTGGGGGACACTGACACCCAACTCATAATAAGTGATTAAATACAGCTGCACACTCCTCTGTCCTCGTTTCCTGGGAAATGCTGTCTGTCTTTACCAAGCACGATGTCTTCAGAAGCTACCCATTCTATGTCGTACGTTAGGATTTCCTTCACGTTTAAGGTAGAAAACAAGCCATTGCACAAGTAGTCTAAGAACAGCCCAAGGATCTGCTCCCACACTGTGGTAGTATTTATCCCTCATGACAAATTGGGCTGTTTCTACATTTTAATCATTTTGACTAATCCTGCTATAAAAACTTAAATTATAGGTGATTATTTTCAATGGAAGATTTAAAACTACTCAGAACAAAGTCAATCAAAACCCAACAAAGACAAGTCAGAATCAAAACAAAGTGATATCTGGCTGGTTTAGGGCACAGAACAGAAGGCTTTAAATTTTCCCTGTTCCCAAAGTGCTTTGTGTCTTAATAATTCCTCATGGTGCCCCTAGTCAAACATACAGACACCCGACAAAAAAAACTGAACTTTTTATGTTTATTAAGTGGATCCAAAGAGCTTAGTGAGCTACAATAACTAATTAGCAGTTTGAAAAAATTACCGTTTAATAAATTGAAAGGAGGAATAGTTTTATTTTATTCTTAAAGAACCGCAGTTGTTTACTAACAGGGTGTGTGTGCCTGTTGGGTGTGTCATGGCTGCTGTCCTATGGACAATGCCACCCTACTATTTCATGCTCAGTGTTGACTTCTGTCTGCTTCCTCCTCCCTTTTCAATCACAGTCACCGCCAAAACCCAGGTTGGCGAGCTGTGACGTCAACGAAAGGAAGGCAGTACAAGGTGCTGGAACAGCCGGCTTGAACCAGCAGTACGTGTGGGAACAGAAGAGCAGCCAAGAGCTGCCATGTCTCTTCTGATATGTACCAGTTTTCCAAGACAGCCTTTGTGTTTCTTCCTGGGTTCTGGGCCCTGTGGTGCCCAGGTTGGGAACTGGAAATTGAAATAATTCAAACGTTACCAAGACCTTATTTAGTGCCACAGATGCTGTGTGAGCCTTTCCAGAGCTGATTCTCTCACCAAGCAGTCTCAACGTGCACCCCAGGCATAGGGCTACTGCATGGTGTGCTGCCGTCTAGGAGCCCCTGCCAGAATCTGTGCCTTGCTGCTTGGACTGTCGGTCTCCAAAACAGTTAGCTAAGGAAACCTCTTTACAGGTTTACTTACAGCAATGTAAAAACTGGCCTTTTGCTGCCCCACTATGATCATGTTGCATCTCAACGTCTTGCTACACCTAATACTCTGTCTGCCCAGGTTACCATGACCCTTCTCCCTAACCAACTACAGTGTCTGCTGACCTGTTGATCCCAGTCCCCCATCCATGTTCTCCCCAGTTCTGGCAGTCTTCCTGCACCTCCCCCCAGACACCATCTGAAAACACAATTACAGTTGGATTTGGAAATCCAGGCTTCCTTCAGTATAACAAGACAAAACTTGATACTATTAAAATATCACTGCACAAAAAGGAAGCAGAACAGTAAAGACCAAAGTAAATACAGAAAATGATGTAAATACATGGAGTTATAGTAATTGAAATAGACAAGCCAGGAGTGCTGAGAGAAGTCAAATGAGACGCTGGCAGTGTCAGGGCTGGTGCTGAGTTGCTCCTAGAGACCCACAAGCCCAGGCTGCTTCCCTACAAGTGAGGAGATGTTGACACACCCCAAGAGGAAGAACCCCAACGTTAAAAAGCAAAGAGGTATGCCGCCACCCTGGTGGGAGGAATTTATGACTACCTTTTGCAGTCTGCCACGTCAGCTGCTTCCAGTGGATTCTGAGTGCTGTCTTTATCATCTGTCAAACATGTAACGTCCTCTGGGGGTCTTCTCTGTTCTCAAATCTGGCAAGGTTTCCTTCTTCTGAAAGACTCGGAATGGTGTTCCACTGGGTTTGTCTGTCATATTGTCTTTATACAATCATCAGGACACTGGCTCTGTAAGCCAATTCTTGTAAGTCAGGCTATTACCATGAACCCAAGAGTATAGATAGCATTTCACAATCCTGATTTCAATTCCTGATGTTAAGAGTAATAAGTCAGTCACAGAAGGACAGATACTATATTCCTATTACACCTTCATGTAATATTTAAATAGTAAAACTCACAAAGTTCATGCCTGGATGTAGTGATACACTGTAGCAACTCCAGCACTCGGGAGCTGGGGAAGGAGAATTGCCATGAATTTGATGGCAGCCTATGATACATACTGGGTTTCAGGCAAGGATGAGCTGCTTGGTGAGGCTGTCTTATGGGCAGAGAAAGAAATGGGAGTTTGTTACATGAATGTTATAAAGTTGCAGTTATGCAGGAGAGTCCCTAAACACCCTCCAGCCCTAAACACCCTCCAGGCACACAGGCAAACTGGGAGGTGATGGATATGTCTGATACTTTGGTGGGGGTGATGGTTTCATAGGCAAACTCACTAGCTTATCTATGGCCATTATGTGCAATTTACCACTTATCGTTTATGCCTGAACAAATGATTCCTACAAGTTCTCCTCTGGTTTCAACAACCAAGCCATGTTGTGTATATCGCCACATATACTACAATAGATAACTCAACATAAAGGTGGAAAAACACAGACCATGATTTGCTGCTGGAATGTTGCTGCTCCTAGGTCTGCCAAACAAAAAGAAAACTTATGAATATAGTCATAAACCTAGGCAGAAGACATATCTATATTTATTTCTATCTATACATCTCTAGGTATGTTAAGATGAACATCATTCTGAAATCTTTCATCTAATCTACTAAAGAGTTCATTACAGCCTTACTGCCTTAGTTGGGGTTTCTATTGCTATGAAGAGACACTATAGCCCTGACAACTCTTATGAAGGAAAACATTTAATTGGGGTGGCTTACAATTTAGAGGTTTAGTCCATTATCATCATGGCGGGACATGACAGCACGCAGCAGACATGGTTCTGGAGAAGGAACTCAAGAGTTCTACATCTTGATCCTCAGGCAACAGGAAATGAACTGAGCCTACACTGAATGTAGCTTGAGCATAGGAGACCTCAAAGCCTGTCTCCGCAGAGACACACTTCCATCAACAAGGCCACACCTACTCCAACAAAACCACACTTCCTAATAGTGCTGCTTCCTATGAACTTATGGGGAGAATTACATTCAAACTTCCACATTTACTCTCCAGCTCAGTGTCTAACTACAGTGAGATACATGGCTCTTGCCACCCTCCAGATGTTGGTTTGGGTTTTTTTGTTTTGTTTTTTTTTTATCCCAGGACACACAGCATGTTTCCGAGTCATAAATCTATATTTCCACGGCATCATGTATGCATTCTGTTCTATTGAACCATTTCTCTATTCTTTTACCACCACCATTCTAGCTTGATGATTCTAAGGCACATATGTCTTCTGCTATTTTGAAGTTGACTTAGCCATTTACAAACCATTATTTTTTAATACAAGTTAAATCAATGTGTTTTGTTTCTTAGATTTGATAGGGATGATTAAAACTTTAGAACTGTATTTAGAAAGAATTGACAAGTTTGTAATGTGAAGACATTTTCCATGAATGTAGTATGTCTATCTAATTTGAGTTTCTTGCAATTCTTACAATTTTCTCTTTAAAATTTCTATGTAGTCTTCCTAAATTTAGAGTTAATTTATAAGTTATAGCTGTCACCTTTTGTAAATACAATATTGTTTTCTATTATACTTTTAAAATATTTTTTATTTTTTATAACTTTATTTTTATATGAGACTGGAGTTACAGACGGTTGTGAGCCAACATGTGGGTATTGGGTATTGAACTCAGATCTTCTGGAAGAGCAGCCAGTGCTCTTTCCTCTGTGCCATCTTTCCAGCTCCCTTTCTCTTATTTCTAGAGTTATGTGTATGTCTGGGCACCTGAGTGCAGTGGCAATGGAGGACAAAAGAGGACATCAGATCCCTGGAACTGGAGTTACAGGAGGCTGTGCTCCACTTGATAACGGGTGCTGAGAACTAAAGTTGGGTCCTCTAAAAGAGCAGTCTGTGCTCTTAACTACCCAGGCCTCTCCCAGCCTCCTACTACACCTTTAAATTAGTAGTTGATAGTACAGATTTGTATATGCAGAATTCCATCACTACATTGGAAACTTGCCCTAATATGTGACAACTTTAGTTCGTATTTCTTTTGAAATTTGGGTGCAGGCAATGGTTTTTCTCTTGGTTGCTTCTGTAGGCACCAAGCTTGCTCATTTTGCACAGACATACACGCAGGCAAAACATCCATACCCATACAAATATAATAATAATTTTTTCCATTCAATTATTTACACTTCTTCCCTCCTCCCAATCCCCCCCA
>LOJH01009111.1:3839-16845 GCA_001685095.1 Ellobius talpinus
CACACACACACACACACACACACACACACACACAAGTTCTAGTCATCTATATGCATCTATGTATTCATGCCCCATTATGCTGAGTTCTTTCTTCTCCGGACACTTGAGGCTTTAGCATATGCCTCCCAGATGGGAGCCCCTCAGCCATCCTATTCTGCTTCCCACATGGACCAGGCTGATAAAGTGGAATGAATCTTACATAAAAGAAAGAGACTGAGTTTATACCTAGAATCTATTTAGATTTGATGGTGAGTGAGAACCTTGTAAAAAAAAATGCCTGACCTTTAAGATCAAAACAGGAACTTCTGGAAACATCAGGACTTGTTTCTTGTTGCATCTGAGTGCCTATTATGTGCCATAAACCCCAGGCAAAGGTCAGGACCTACCCTTCCACCACCACATCTTCAGAGCCTCCCTCAGTGCCTGCTGCATGACCGGTGCTCAGATTCATGGAGAACAAAATGAAAACGGAAGACCGGAGGGAGGTGCTGTGTGCAGCAGTGTTGGAGCCCAGTGGGGAAATGATGGCTTTGTCACAGAGGCCTTCCAGGCTGAAGCCCATGGTCATTGTTAAGGCTGACAAGGCACCACACATTATAGATCACAAACTACTCCGATCTTTGCCAGGCACACGCCTGACAGAGAATTCATGTCCAGAATAAACAAAGAACTCACAAAACAAAATAACCCAATTACAATGGACTATGGGACCGAACACAGAGTTCTAAGAAGGAGAAAAACAAATAGCTGAGAATATTTCACATGTTCACACTTCTTATCAGCGATAATGATCTTGGTTATCAACTTGACATACCTGGCAAAGCAAGCCCTCAAGTGAAGAATTACCTCCATCAGATTGGCCTGTGTCATATCTGTGAGGGTTTTTTTTTCTTAGTTGCTAATTGATGTAGGAAAACCCAGTCAACTGTGAATGTTGTGATCCCTAGGCAGGTGGGAAAGGTATTGCAGAGGAAGCCAGAGGAAGCAAGCCTACTTAGTAAACAACATTCATCCCATGGCTTCTTCCTCAAGCTCTTGCCTTGAATGCCTTGACCTTTGGTGGGCGGGAACCTGTAAGATAAATAACCCTTCCCCCTCAAGTTGCGTTTGGTCATGGTGTTTATCACAGCAACAAAAAGCAAGCTAGGACATTGGCCATGAGGGAAATCAAATTAAAATTGCTTTGAGATTTCATCTTATTCCAGTCAGAATGGCAAAGATTAAGCAAACAAAACCTAATAAATACTGGTGATTGTGTAAGAAAGGAGAAGCTCACCCGCTGCTGGTGGTAGTACAAACTGTGACAGCCACTATGGAAATTAGCATGGCAGTTCCTCAGAACACTAGAAATGGACTTCCCATATGACTCAGCTATGCCACTTCTGGGCTTGTGCACAAAGGACCCTGCATCCTACTATGGAGACCTGAGATCATTCATGTTCATCACTGCTCTATTAACGATAGCTGGGACATGGAACTGGCCTAGGTGCCCCTCCAATGGTGGATGGAGAATAAAAAGGCAGTACCTATACAAAACTGAATGGTGTAAGAAGCCAGACTTGAGTGCTAGGGTACTTGTCTAGCATGGGCTAGAGGCTGTGTAATGACAGGAAGCCAGGCGGTGGGACGGAGGCAGAGATTAGAGTTATGGCTCTAAAAGCCAAAGCTTGCTGGGTGGACCAGAAACTGGCTGGAGCAGGGGAGGATTCCCAAAGCTTCCTAAGGAACACAGCCCTGCAGACACTTCGGTTGGGGCATCCCACTTCTAGATATGGGAGTGGCTATATTCATGCAGTCTTATGTGGTGTACGTGCATACAGTCAGTATGTGGTACCTTGTTATAGTAACTCTGGAAAACAAAGTCATAGCAAAAGACTGCAACCAAAGAAATTTCTCTGCAGGACAAATGAGAGGAAAGATTTGGGGAAAACCAATGAAGACACTGATGGGGTTGGAGCCACAACTCTGGTGAACTCTTATAGACCCAAAGGCCTCTGTTCATACAGTTTTACACCTCCACACTACACAAGTCAGATATTGCAAAAACATAATCAGATGCTATTTGCCAAGAACCCCACGTGAGTGACATATTTACATGCCTGGGAGCAGTGTTCTGATTTGCTCATCAAAAGTCAATCCATTCAGTAAGTCCACAGTCATAAAGACGTGGGCTGCTGTTGAGTTGGGTGCACATACAGTGTTGATTTTCTCTAAAAATCATTTATTTATCTATTTATATTGGGGAGGACAAGTGTGTACTGGGGCATATGACAATGTACAGGGTGAATTCTTTCCTCCTGCCATGTGGGTTCTTGGACTGAATTCAGGCAGAAGAGGCTTCTCCGCAAATGCCTTTACCTACTGAGCTGTCTTGCTAGCCCTGCATACAGTGCTGAAACAAAACCCTTAGGGCAGGGGGTCAGATAAGAAGAACGGTTAGTTCTTGGTTAAGGAGGCAGAGGCTGGAGCTGAGTCCAGGAGGAAGAAGGCACCATAGGGTTGCTCACAGCACAGTTCAAAGCAGCAAAGGCTCCTATTAGAGCCTTTCTGATAAAAGAGGTACACACGCAGAGCCCAGAGCCCAGCCCACTGAGAGATGATGGCACTCTTGAGTTTGGCCTAGCCAAGTGGAAGGAGATGAGTTAGACTCATTGATCTCATAATTAGCAGATGAGAATTTCCCACTGTAGCTATTCAAGTGCCTAAGAAACGCGACTTGTTCCCTCTGTCCGGTGCCTTCTTGGCAAAGTCTGGTCCAGGGACAGAGATTCTAATAACTAAGTCTGAGGTTCCTACATTCCCAACAAAGCATGGCTTTCTCCTTCTTAAGCAGTTCTCAAGATGGCCCATTCTGATGGAGAGAGGGGTGTTGGAATAGGAGATTGCCTCACGGTTGCATAGAGCCAAGGTACTAGGAAGGGTGCCAAGAATGCACAGCTGTAGCTGTTGCCGAATTGCTCATGTGCCTTGGGTCTTCTCTTGTCCCTCTAGCCACCCTACGGCCAGATCTGCCCAACTTCAGTGTTGCTTTCAGTAACTTCAGTGTGGTTGTCTGTGTCAGGGTCACCAAGCTAGAACTATGCTTCCCAGAATTCACTTAGAACAAACACAACCTCACAGTGGAATTGGTCCAAACATTCTAAGCAAGATTTGAAAATTAAACTCAATTAGCATTCTCTGTTATGTGTAAAGCCCTGCAGAAGGGCTGCCCAGTATAGTAAGGTCTCATTCCCCCTCATCTATCAGTCTGCATGAGTCGCATAAGGGTCTATTCAAGACTTCTTCCTGCTTCTTTAACTGCCCTATACACAGTCATTTCTTCAGGTTTCAATGTCATAGTTACATTAAAAGAAAAGAAAAATTAGCAGAGGGCCCGCCAGATGGCTCGCTGATCAAAGGTACTTACTGCCAAGCCTGATGACCTGTATTCAATACCCAGAACCCACAGGGCAGAAGGACAGAACTAACTTCCACAAGCTATCCTTCAATGATGAGTCATGATGAGCCATGCATGTGCATACACACACACTAATTAATTAATGCAATAAATTTTAAAATTAAGTTTTATGTGAATGTGTGCTTCCCCTGCAGATCTCTCTAGCCCCAGATATTACTTTTAAAATTGCATTTAGGAGATTCATTTGAGAAAAAGAAATGTAAGTATACCCCCGCCCCCAGCCCTGGCTTACAGAAATGCAGATGAGCGCTAACTGAAGTTGGGATAACCGTCCAGCACCTAACAGACAAAGAACCAACAGAAAAGTAGAATAGGGAGGGTGTGAAGGGCCCCAGGATGACAGGGAAACCGGGCCACATCTCCATCCTGGATCACCTACCATCTACATTTTCACTCAACCCACTGTGATTTGGGGTTCAAGGAGACAGAGCAAATAACCTATTCATTCTATTTTGCCAGCTGTGATCCACTCTGGCAGAGCAAAGTGGATGCACCCCTCCCAGAGTTCACTGAGAGAACAATCCGCCAGCCACAGGGCAGAGGCTCCTCCCATTTGGGGGTCAGTCAAACCCCAGAGTAGGTTAGGGTTAAGGTTATTTCAGTTTTGTTTGATGCTGCAAATTTTTGATGATCGCCTTTCTCTCTTCTGTTTTTGTGGGGGTTTTTTCTATAAAAGAATTTGATCAAATTCATGTTTGATTTTTTATATTGGACAGAATCTTAACCATTAACTAACACAAATGTCAAACCCTGTTTCTTTTCGGAAAAAAAAAGTGAGATATTAAAACCAAAGTATGAGAACTTTTTCAAAGTCACATTTTGGACACAGTATTGAATTCTAAACTATTATTATATCACACTGATCATTTTTGACAATTTGCATATTAAAATTTCCCCTGCATAATAAATGAACATTGAAAAGACATCTTGCCTTTGAAAAACCTGTGGTTTCTACAATTAACTAGAAATGTGAATAAACGTTTTGACTGTTTTCCTGCTGAAACTGAGCTCCATTTATATGCAAGGCTGACAGAATGACTCCTTTCCCTTCTGCTGATACAAAGGTACATATGAGAGAAGGCCTTAGAAGCCAACTCTTACTGCTCCCTGCTACTCTGCTGAGTCACCCCTAAAGTTAATGGCTTAAGTCAGACTTATTCTCTCATATTTCTGGAGGTCAGAACTCCAAATTCAACTGCACAGGGATAAGAGGGATCCATTTCCTTCTGTGGGTCAGTGTCTAGAGGCCACTGGTGTGTCTCTCTGCAGCTGATTTCCGCATCTGAGAAAGCATCATTCCCATTCGGCTCCATCTCCAGGCTGCCTTCTCCTTAGGCTCTCATTTCCCTGGTCAGTCTTATAAAGACCACTGTGATTACACCTACCCCACCCCACCCCATCACACCACCTTCCTGACTGCTAAAGCCCCTTTAACACAACAGGTACGTAGGGAGTAGATAAGATCATCTCTGGAGATCATTATTTGGATTAATACATGGGAAGATAGGGGGTGGGGCAGTGGTTGGGGATTGGATGGAGGCAGAGGAACAGCGAAAACAAGGCAGAGATCTGGCAGCCAGGGAAGCTGGTTCAGGACCAGATGTGAGACTTTCAGAGCCCAGTGCAAAATCAAAGTACAATCTCTGTGTCCAAAACTAATTAAGGATTTCAATGTGGCGAGAGCTGCCCATTAAAGGAAGCATGAGCTTCCATACAGGACCTGGGTAGTTGCAGAGGTTGCTGGTCTGGAAAACCACTGCTAGAAATGAGGAGAATCCAGGCTGAAGGATGTGTTAGTTCTGTGGCCTTGGACAATGTCACAAACATTTTCTTGAATCATTTTTTTATCTGAAGAATAAATAATCCCTGAATTATAGGCCTATTGGTTTCTTGAAAAACAAATGCTGATATAACAAATTACTAAAACCTTCCTGGCTTCAGCGACAGAAATTTGTTTTCTCACAGCCCCAGAGCCAAAAGTGAGAAATCAAGGTGTTGGCAGAGTTGGTTCCTTTCCGAGACTCTGAGGGTAAAAATAAATTCCATGCCTCTCTCCTGGGTTCCAGTGACAGCTAGCAGCCTTGGTAATCCTCGTCAGATTCATCGCTCCAGTCTCTGCCCTCACAACATCTGGGCCCCATAAGAACACTAATAGACAGGAAAAGATGACAAATGGGTGCAGGGTGCAAACAGATAAGAGAGACAACTGATGCTCTTCAGCCCTGTGTGTAACAATAGTGAACTGCTTCCAAAAGACAGCCAGAAAGGAATCTGAACATTCCTAACACAAGCAAACCATAAATATATCTGAGGGGATAGAAATCAATTACCTTGACTTTATCATTACATATTATAAACATGTATTGAAATATCACACTGTATCCCATACGTACATACAATTAGTATGCATCAATTTAAAATGAAAATACATTAAAGAAGCTGTATCCGTGAACTCTCGATGATATAGCTCTCTGAAAAACAGCATAATGACAACACCAGTTGACACGGAATGATGGACAGGGGACATTCCACATGGTTCCACCCCAGAAGAGCTACAGGTGATCAGTGCCTGTTGAGAGAGGAAGAATCAGTCTTCCCCAGGAACGAACACTCTCATATGTTGTTCAGTCCCAAGTAGTCAGCCTTGGACACAAGCATACACACACACACACATGACCATGAGTTGGGGGAAGGTCTCAGGAAGAGTTGGGAGGGGAAAGAGGAACAGAGAGCATGTGATGACAATGCAGGGCTCATGTACAAAGTTCTATGATAAGAACACTTAATGAAAATGTTAGCAGACACAGGAGGATGTCCGTGCACGCTCACGCTTCTACTGCACTCCTGCTAGAGTCGGGCATGGTGTCCGGCGCTGGGGACACCAAAGACAGAAAGAAAATCATACGTTTGTCTATTTTTTGACACAGCCTCTCTAAAATTTGCCTGCTTTTACCATGAAATTAAATTAAGGTTCTCGATAAATAGTGGAAGCAAACAGAAGAACTGAGCAGATGGTGATAGGAACATGACCTTAGGCTTGGAAGCCAGCCCTGGGCATCACCCCTGCACACTGGCTGCAGGGCCTCAGCTGTAGCAAATCACTTGTCTGAGCCTCAGTTTCCCCTCAGTAAGATAGCTGCAATGTGACCCCTTCTGTCCCAGTGAAAGGGCCTCTTATAGGGTAACATAGGAAGTAGTTGGCAGCACCTCCGGAACATGGAGTCCTTGCAACGAAGACTGCCCTGCCTGGCTTTGCAGATGTGCGCTTTGTCGAGTCCCGCTGTGCTGCACCCAGCTCTATGTGACATTACCACTTCCTAGGTTGATGCCCATCAGAGGCTAACAGGCTGTTGTTTTCTGGTTGTTTTTTCTTCCCAATTCAAGCAAGACATTTTCCTGCCCATGTGGTAGCTGGAAAGAAAAGCAAGAACTAGAGACTACAATGAAGCTGGAAAGTCTTTCCTGTAAAAACCCCAGCAGATTTATCACAGATGTCTGGCCCACTCACGGCCTTCTCCTGAATTCTATTAAGAATAATAACAAACAATCAGGAAACTGAACCCCAAAGCCCAGAAAACAGTGTTCTGGGTCTTTGGCAAAGTGGGGTCATGTACACACACAAGGGACCTGAAGTCCTCCAGGCACTTCTTGGTTGCTGGGACAAGGAAGTAGGCAATTACCAAGCACCCCTGCACAGGGCACTACAGAGGGCTTTTTCACAGTCCTAAGCCTTTTTAGATCCTTTCAAAGATCCTTGGGTCCTAGTGGTCCCCGTTTTTCAAGTAAGAAAGCCAGGGGCTCAGAGAGGATGACGCCTTCTGCTAGGGTTCTTGGGTAGGAAGCTGCTTCAGAATCGCTGGTTGCGCTTTCTTGAGCAGAGGTTTTAATCACACTGGTCAGTGACAAGACTACAACATAGGCATTATTTTAAATGTGTCAGGCATCTCTGTGCATCTAATGTGCATCTCTTGCTGGTACAGGCTCCAGCTCTTCCGGAGTCAATCACGGGGCAGGTACAAGCTACTTACATGTTCTGAGTCTCCATTCTTGCTGTTGTCAGCTGGAAATATACCACCAGAATTAGACACAATAGTGGGTGCTTGTAGTGGTGGCCACACCACATTAAATGCCTGTATTAGTGTAGACAGAACATTCTGTCCTGCTTGCCAGCTCCCAAATAACCACATGGAGACTTATTATTAATTATAAATGTTCAGCCAATAGCTTAGGCTTGCTTCTAACTAGCTCTTATAACTTATATTAACCCATTTCTATTAATTTATTTGCTGCTACATGGCTCATGACTTGTTACCTCATCTTTTACATGCCCCTCTTTCTCTGCATCGACTGGTGACTCTGCCCTTCTTCATACCAGAGAGCTTTCTCCCTGTCCACAAGCCTTGCCTAACCTCTTTCTGCCTAGCTATTGGCCATTTAGCACTTTATTAAACCAATAAGAGGGACACATATTGACAGTGTAAAAAAGATTGTTCTACAGCATTTCCCCTTTTGTGTAATTAGAAATAAAGATTTAACTTTAACATAGTAAAACTATATGCAACAAAAACAGTTATCAAGAGCCTGGTCTACAGAGCAAGTTCCAGTCAAGGCTGTTACACAGAGAAACCCTGTCTCAAAAAATAAAACCCCAAAAAACAAAACAGTTATCAAATAAGAATTACAGCTACAATACAGTCCATTTGTATTTGGCAAATGTAGAGAAAATAATCTGTAATCTATCTTATCTTTGTGAGTCTAAAGTTTTATACCTAATTTGCTTTCTACCATAACTAAGGAAAATTATAAGTTTGACCATTTAGTCTTTAACTTTATCAAAGACCCCAGAAGGATGCATTATTACCTAACAAAAGGGACATCTGGCTGCCTGGACAGTCATCCAAAGTTCCTCTGCAATGTTGGGGAATCCATCTTTGGCCTATAGGCCTAGAATATCTGACAGACATTTCTGAGAAGAAGGGAATTTTGAAGGACTATCCAACCTTTTCTTCCTGAAGCTCAGCAATTGCTTTCTTTTGTGTTCTGTTTGTTCAATCTACAGCATACTTTCAACAATTGAGGCAGGGGCAGTTTCTTGCCCAAATGGCTAGCTTTTGTCAAAAATAAACTCCACATGGAGGTTCTTTGATGTCTATCATCTTCTCTGAAGTAGGTTGGTGCTGTCAGGAACGGACAAGTCTCGATGATATGAAAAGCCTCAAGTTATTAAACATCTTAAGTGTCATATACTGTAGGTCTTTGAAGTGTTTGCAGACCATCTATTTATCTAAATATATCTGTTTAACCTTGAAAACATACCTAATATAACTACAATTTTGATTTTTATAGAAAACTAACTGCTAACTTGTATTTCTTAATTATACATTACATTTTTACATGAGCTGCATAAGTACAATACCCCAAACAATAATAGAAACATACATACAGTATAATAAAAATAACTTACATTTGTATCAATAAATGAAAATTCATACCAATGTAAAATATTTTGAGATTAATACTTGCTTTATGGATTAACATAGATTCAATAAACTACCCTTTTATCTCATCATTTCTATACTATAGCCTTGTTTTTTTCTTCAGAAAGAGATCCTTGAATCTAGCTCCTTTGGTTAGCTTTTTTCCTGACCATTATCAATAACAACTTATAACCCAACCCTCCAAATGATGAAAAACATCCATAACCCATTTCTTAGGAATGTTGGCTTTTTTTCTAGACTGTTTCCTATTATCTAAGAGTGTTAGCATTTTGGGGGGGATCCTGGAAAAATCAGGATAATGGTCAAGTCCTAGCTGAAGTAGTCTTTGAAGCTGGACCATCTCAACCAGAAGCCTTGAAGCTGCTCTGGATGCAGAACTCTGAGGAAACTACAACAGAGGCACTCTGAGACATTGGATCATCTGGACCATCTGCTCCTATCTGAGATTTTTCAGGGGGTCTTCCTTGATCAAACTTGATTTTTCTTAACCCAGAATGAATCTACTGTCTCTTATTTCCTGTGGAAATAAAAGCAGAACCTTGCTCCCAAAGTAACATAACTTTTGACTTAAATTTTAAAGTCAAGATATTTTTAAAATATATAGGTTGGTTTAATCCAGAAGCATTTATAATCAAACAAACAATTCAAAGACAATACAATAACATACAGTATCCATATTCTATGTGTATTTTCCATCTTTATGTGGTTTTTTGGTTTGTTTTGTTTCTCTTTTTCTTTTATTTTTATTTTTTAATTTTTGGTTTTTTGAGACAGGATTTCTCTGTGTATCTTTGGCTGTTTTGTAACTCACTCTGTAGACCAGGCTGGCCTCAAACTTACAGAGATCCACCTGCCTCTGCCTCCCAAGTGCTGGGATTAAGGGTGTGTGCCACCATACCCAACTCCTCTATTTCTTTTTGTAAAGGACTTTCTCTAACCTTTTTCTTTTTTCTCCCAAGCCTACATACATTTTGAAACACACTGTAAATCAGTTAGAGGGGTTTTTTTCCATATGAATCTGTCTTTACTGTGTATCTCTATCTTTTTCTGACCACATGAGTCTTTAATCTGCTAAGCAGCATGGCTGGGATTAAAGCTGAGGCTTTGATGGCTGCCTCCATCCCATTCCTTAGCTTTCTGAGAGTCTAGATTCATGGTGGCAGTACTGGCAAAAGCCACAATTATTACCACAACTGTGTAGAGTTTCTAAGCCCATGCCATCACCAAGAAGCATGCCAGCAGCTGCTCATAAACACCATGTAAGTGTTTGATAACCTCTTAAAAGAGCTGCCATGCAATTCTTGCTGCTTATGCTGAGTCAGGAAGCCATTCTTAAAGGAGCCACACCTCTGCTTGCTGCCAGCAAACAGAGCCTGCCAAAGTAAAGATGGGTTACTAAGAAGCTGCACTTGACTCTGTTCTTGTCTAGAATTTTTTAAAAAAAGCTTTCTTAGGCTTTACATGGAAATTCTTGCCAAATGTTAGGGTGCCATTTGTAGATGGAGTTTCAGTCCTGCCTGGTCCCATAGCCATTCAGTCCCAAATAAACACACAGAGGCTTATATTACTTATAAACTGTTTGGCCTACTGCTCAAGCTCATTACTAACTCTTAAAAATGTAACGAAACCTATAATTCTTGTCTATGTTTAGCCATGTAGCTTGATACCTTTTCTCAGCAGGCATTCTCATCTTGCTTCCTCTTTGTCTGCTGGTAGTCCACTTTCTGCCTTTACTCTTCCCAGAATTTCCTAAGTTTAGTCACCCCACCTTTACTTCCTGCCTGGCTACTGGCCAATCAGCATTTTATTAAACCAATATAAGTGACAAACTTTATAGTGTACAAGAGCATTATTCCACAACAATTTTACTGTTTTTAAACTATTTTTCTATGACTATCTATGTTCTTTCTCTTTTTTTTCTTAAGCCTATGTACATTTTTTAACACACTGTAATCTGTTTAGAGGTATTTTCCATATGGATCTGTCTTTACTGAGCATCTGTAGTGTTCTCTGATCACATGAGATGAATCTTAAACTGCTATGTCAGTCACTGGCATGGTTCAGCTTAGGGCATGGCACTGGTGGCTGGCTCCACCCACCTCAGTTCCCTCAGAGCCTAGCTTCATGGGGAAGGTACCAGTGGGAGCCATGTTTATTGCCCCAGCTCTGAGAAGTTTCTGGGTCCTTGCTGATGTAGGTGTTTCTACCTAGTCTCATGGCACCGAGGAGCATGCTGCCCACTAATCATAAACCCCATTTAAGAAGAGCTCGGTAGCAGGCCTCTTAAAAGAGCCACACCTCTGTTTGCTACTAGCACCGAGCCTACCTGAGAGATCACCTGGTAGTTACATTTGACTCGGTGTTCCAAATTATTTTTAAACTCTCTCAAGCTTTACATGGATGTACAGGGTACCCAACCAGTGAGAGCAACACACATCTTCACAGTATACAAAAAGATTATACTCCATACATCAGTGCCTTCCCTCATCACTGCAACAGAATCACAGCAGGAAAAGAAACACATTTGGCACCATGGTGTGCTGGTTGGTCTTTTTGTCATTTTGACACAAGCCTAGATATATCAGGGAAGAGGGAATCTTAATTGAGAAAAATGCCTCCATACTATTATATACGCAGGTCTGTAGGGCGTTTTCTTGATTTAGATTGGTGTGGGAAGGTACAGCCCTCAGCAGGCAGTGCCATCCTTGGGCAGGTAGTCCTGAGTGGTATAGAAAAGCAGGCAAGAAAGCCATGCTGATCAAGACAGTAAGCAGCTCCCCTCCTCCATGACCTCTGCGTCAGTCCCTGACTTCCCTGGATGATGGACTGCAGGCTGTAGGATGATGTAGGTTGCTTTCAGTACAATGCATTATCACAGCACTGGGAACCCTTGAGGCACATGGGTTCAGATGTTTTAGTCTACCATGGAGGGGAAAGCACAGCAGAATTCATGGCAGTCAAAGCATGCCAAGAAAGCAGGCCAAGAGACTGAGAAAAATGGTCAGAACCAGCAGGTCCTTGGGGAGTAGAAAAAGACAAGATCTCCTGAGTAAATTGGGAACATGGGGACCATGGGAGAGGGTTGAAGGGGAGGAGAGAAGAAGGGAGGGGAGCAGAGAAAAATGTAGAGCTCAATAAAATCAATATTAAAAAAGGACCCTCTCTTAGTGACATGTTTCTCCCAGCCAGGTTTCATGGCCTTTGAAACAATGCTACAAGCTGGCAACTAAGCGTTCCAACGTGAGCCTTGGGCATGCATTTCAGATTCACACTCTCACTGTGCTCAGCCATGGAACTAAAAGTGCAACTGCTGATTAGACATGTGACCCTGAGCGGCTACCTGAACTCTGACCCTTTATGGCCCTCTTCTAGAAAACAAAGAAGCCTGCAGCTAACACCCTGCTCCACTTAACCTTGAACCTTCTAGCTTCTCCCACAGTCAAGAGAGCCGTTAAAGGTGGAAGTGATTTGGGCTGAGGAACTGAGCAAGGAAACAATGACTATTCCAGACCAGTGTGCTTCTGCTCTGTCTTCTGAAGAACTGGTCCGTCTTCTGCAAACCATATCTCAGCCAACACTTGTTGACAGGGCTGCAGATCAGTCCCAGTTTAATCTTTCACTGTGCTCTCTCTCTGCTGCCCAGACTTACATAACAGGCCACGTGCAGCAGCGGGGAAGGGCATGCCTGGGACAGACCACAAAGGGAAGCGCCATGATTGGATCTTCCGTTCTCAGGCATGTCACAGGCTTGGATGAGTAACAGGTACATATGACACATTCCTGTCTTTAGTATTTATTAAGCACCCACTATGTGCGGGGTGCTGGAGACAAAGAAATAAAACACAAGTTCAGCCCTTGTGCTGGTGTTCCAAGGAGAGAGAACCGTCGGGAAGAGGACTCGGGAGTGTGATTAAGGAAAGAATGGATGGTTGGGGTTCCTTAAAGATGAACCCAAAGTCAAATTCAGATCTATTTAACACATTGCTATGTGCCAGGCTCTGAAGTAGGATGTAGATTTTTCTGGTTCGTTGTCAGATCTGGTCTTAGGATT
>LOJH01009112.1:0-24936 GCA_001685095.1 Ellobius talpinus
TCTTTATTAACCAATGAAAATAACACATAGACAGATGACCCTCCTACATCAGATACACTCACATAAATAATTTCTCCAGTGTATAAAGTGCATATCGACTAGAGTGGGGTGGAGGCTGATCTTGGGACACAGGAAGAGAACAAAGGTTTCTCCCCGCTCCTATCCTTAAGGATTTACCTCACTTGCAAGCCAACTTGAAGAACTGGTCCTCGTCTTGATTCACCATTGATTGACTTATTGAAGGAATCTGAGTTTCAGACTTAACCCTTCTTGGGTCTTGATTTTCCACCTGAAAAACAATTAAGCAATAGCTCCTTCAATTGGTCACCGGGGAATCTTGGAACACACAGACTCTAGGGATCAATACCAGATCTGCAGAATCAGAATCCCTGGGTAGGTGGTTCGAGAATTTGCATGTTAACTGAGGTCATTAGCTGATTCTCCATCAGCCCTCTGGGATCTCACTAGCGCTGGTATTTGGTGAGCAGTGGAGTCATGGGTTCTAATCTCTAAGGTTCTGCACAAATCTACTTTTTCAGAGCAATGGTTCTTTCAGTGCCTCCCCACTAGACATACATAAGCTGAGTAAGTCCATTACTTCTAGGTGTGTCTTCCACCAAATCTATTACTGTCTGCTTATTCATTACAAAGTTAGCTGCCAGCACCTATAGACTACATAGCGTATTTTGGAAATGCAGCAGTTGTGTGTGTGTGTGCTGCATCATCTTCAATGCAGCAAATTCACACTTAAGGATGAAACAAACGGCTGTTTTTAAAGATTTAGATCTGCCATTGAATAATCAGCTTTACCATGTTCTGACATCGGATCTTTGTACATCATCTTCAGCATTCCAGATAATCCTCAAAGGTTTTGTCATTCATTTTTCATAGATAAGGAAAATAACATTGACTGAACATAAGCAGGCCAAAACCTTCACAGAATCCTTCATTAGACATTTCTGGACTTGATGCCATTGTTAGAAGAATGGTAACGTGTGCTAATTGTACGCCGTAGGTAACTGAAGATCATTTAAATATATAACAGGTCAGGGAACATTTAAATAAACTGTTGTGTAAATCAGCTATTAGAAGCATGATTTACAACATGATTGTGACTGGGTCAACTCTACACATGCATATTTTACCAACTAATCATGAATAACAAGCCACTGAAACAGTGCTTAAAGCAACGGACAGTAAATAAACTACAGCTTTGTGATCCTCAGGATAAAATGTAGTTCTCCAGGGATTCTGCATCTGTGTTCAACTACTGGGTATCTGATGATGCCTAGTCTAGGATGGTCTCATTGGCATAGCTAGTGATTGGTTAGATGCTAACTGGAATGACGAGGCTGAGGAAATCAGCTGCCCTAGCAGACTAGGGTTCACAACATGGTTTGGCAAAGTTATAAGAAAGCGATGTGAGCTCATAAAGGATACCACCTCACATCCACCACATCCTTTTGTCCATAGGAAGGTGTGGCTGACTCCAGATCCAAAGAGTGATAAACCAACTGCATTTCTCTCCTGAGAAAACATGCATGGTCATATGGAGTAGTGTGGACCCAGAAAATGGATATTGGGGCCACTTTTTTTCTGATAATACACTACACACATGAATGAGAACTGGAAGATGTATAAAGAGCCCAAAGAACTGGTGTGTTGACAAGTTGAGGTTCTGGGTGTTCTTTCTGTTTACTTTCTATGCTTGTTAATTCATGCAAATGACTGTAACACTGTTGGTACAATAAACGAGTGAGAGCCAAGATCAAGCAGGTGAGCCATGTGGGGATGAAACTCAAAATGCCATTGTTTATCCTAGAAAATGTATTAATGATTGCTGTATCATTCTTATCTATGGTATGTGCAGTTGGGTGTGAGTTCATCTACCAAAGCTAACTAGGTCTTCAAGAGGAAACTTAATGACTCCGGATCACAAGTGTACTTTAGGTAGGTGATCCCTTGGTTATTCTTAGCCCTGCTGCATACATTGAACAGTACCAAGGCTGGCCTTCTAGGGCTAAAAAGCTCCAGCAGTCTCAGGAAGATTTAGGGAACAATTCTTTCTTAGTAGGCATGATTTCTGCTAGTTCAAGTCCTGCCCATTTCTAAAGGTTTAGCTTTGTGTTTTTCCTTAAGGACTGTAGTGGCTTTGAACAGAAATTAGTCTTGATAAGTTGTTCGTGGTCTGTGTTTTAAAATAGTTCAGAGAAGAAACGTGAAGTTGTTTTTTTTTTTTTACAGTAATATTTTTTACTGCAGTGCACCATCATCCTCAGCCCCGGTGGAGCAGGATTTCTTTCTCTCATATGAAATATTATGAGAATGCTGTGTGTACTTTCTGCTTTCCTGCATGACCCTCTTAAAGTTCTCTCGTTCCAACCTGTTCCCACACGGCCCTGCGTGAGCCTGCCTCTGGCTGTCTGGTCCATTTTACTTGGTTACTTCTACCAGTCAATCTACTTAGAGAGGCCAATGTTATTAGTGTTATTTTGAAAGTAAGAATAATCACATTCTGAGTGTAGACCAGGGTTCTCTAATCTGAGTCAGGAGCATTAGCATCAATAAACAAGAAAGGTTTACCGATGTGTCCTTTGGCTGAATGTGTCCCTGAATCTTGTCTATGTCTGGAGACAGACAAAAGGCTTATTATTGAGAACCCAGACCTTAGACACCCAGCCCAGCATGAAGGTGGTACAGAGGAGAGGACTCAGCGAGCTACTAAAATCTATAATCTTGTATTGTTAAAAGTTGCCTCTTCATGTGCCTTTTTCAAAGCACTGATTTACCTTCTCATTTTAAGGCATAAGGTGAATTTATAATTTATTCCTTCCAGGTTTTCAGTCATTCATTCTCACCCTGAGGCTGCTCATGCAGGCACACACACACACACACACACACACACACACACACACACTTGAAGAAACCATGTCTTTAGCACACAGGAGTCATATTTGGAAGATAGATATTTATGTAACTATTAAACATTGATATAATAAACATAGATATTGTAATTGAGATATAGGTTAGCCACTTTGCAACTACAGAAGATGAAGGCAAAAGGAAGCTTGCTGCCCTTCTAAAATATTTATTTTATGAGCATCTTGCCTGCAAGTATGCTTATGAACCATATGCATATTTAGTGCTGACAGAGGCTAGAAGTGAATACTGGATCCCCTAAGACTGGAGTTATAGATATTTGTGGGCCATCAAGTGAGTGCTGGGAGTTGAACCCAGGTCCCCTGGAAGAGAAACAAGTGCTCTTACTTTCTGAACCTTGTCTCCATCTCTACTGTCCTTTGAGAAGATGACTGATAATACCCAACAAATAGGTTTCTGGGAGGATGTAGTAAGATACTGCATGAGGATATATATTTGCTTGAAAACATAGAGCCCATACATAGGAAGTGTAGGCTTTTGGAACGTATGTAAACTTTGCAGTGCAAAACATGCAAATTTAAAATTTAATTTAATCACTGCCTTTATTAGGGTTTCTACTGCTGTAAAGAGACTCTATGACCACAGCAACTCTTTTGAAGGAGCTTGCTTACAGTTTAGAAATTTAATCCATTATCATCATGGCGGGAAGCATGGAGGCATGTAGGCAGACGTGGTGCTGGAGGGGCAGCTGAAAGTTCTATACCTGGCTCAGCAGGCAGCAGGAAGAGAGACACTGGGGCCTGACTTGAGCTTCTGAAACCTTAAAGCCTGCTCCCAGTGATTCACTTCACTTCCTCCAACAAGGCCACGCCTACTCAAATAAGGTCACGCCTCCTAATAGTGCCACTCCCAATGAGCCTGTGGTGGCCTTTGCTTCCTACCCTAGAGAACCAACACATCACTACTTCTTTATCTGGCTATAATAATGCCAGTGCACTGACCTGGTGAACCTCAGATGCCTGAGCCACTGTGCTCAGATAGCGGATTGGGCCCCTGCTTGCAGCCAGCAGTGATGTGGCTTTAGCTACCGGATGAGGGCAGAAAGGACGACTCTGAATTCCATACCACCGAATGAACTAAAAGGATTTTGAAAATGTGCAAAGGGAACAGCTATTTTTCCACCCTTGTGTGCTCAGGGTGAGACAGTAAATCGGATAGAACTAATAAGAAGCTGGAAATCTCTTTATTTGGAATAAATCTGTCTATGCAGGCAAGAGACACCCGTTGAGTATTTCCCACTTGTGAGAAGCAGGGCTGAGAGAGGGACAAGCATGCCAACAGCTATACCAAAACAGAGAGTGAAATCAGGGCTACCTATGAGGGGGCTAAACCTGAATGAGAAGCAACAGCTGCTTACTGGGTGGTTAAAAAAAAGGACAGCATTTGGGGAGGATGAGGAGAGAAGGCATTCTGTGTTGGGAAGATGGAGTAATCTGAGGGCAGAGGGTGATGATAATGGCTGTAAGGCAAAGCCTGTCCTGTGGCACAAGACAGCAAACCCATTAAGATAAAAAGCAACACAGAAAGGAGCTCTGAGGTGAAGCTGGCATCAACATCTCCGCCTTTTGTGCTCTCATAAAATACAAAAGGAAGGTTGTGAGTTCCTCTTCTCTTCCTTCCCAGCTTGTGAGTTAGCTCCTCCCAAGACATCAGGAGATACAGAAGCACCTGCTGCCAGAACCTGGCCCTGGCATGGCAGTGGCCACTGCTCCAGCTCGGGCCTCCCTTCTGCACAGAAGGGTCTCTACCTAGAGTGCCCAGAGCCTTAGACCCACGGCAAGAAAGACAGGGGAAGGGGAAGATGAACGTTCAAGCTTCCTGCACTTTGTCCATAACCTCTCTGTGTGCTCACTGTCTCCCAAAGCAGGCAGGGAGACTGGTCGCATGCTTGGTAAAGCATTCTTGTGAGTTTGTCTCAAGACCCTACTCCTTTCCCCAGAATTCCATTCTAGATGAACTGCTCATGTTTATCTATGTGTATCAGGAGGAAATGTCTTTACTTGAGTCTGTGGGTAGCACCAAGGACAGCAGGTTTGGCGAACTGATACAGCAAGTCTAGGGATGGAAGAGGCCAGACGGCTGACAACAGCATGGTTCAAGAAGGACTCTTATTGGTCTCAGGGCCTCTACAGAATTCAAATGGGGGTTATGTTATGTGTGTGAGTATGTTGTACCACCTTCATGCTCAATACCGGCTGAAGCCAGAAGAGAGTATTAGAAACCCTGGAACTGGACCCAGAGATGTCGTGAGCTGCCCTGTGGGCAGTGGAAATTAAACCCAGGGGCAGCCAATGCCCCTAATACTGAGCTAGCTCTCCAGTCCTGCCCTATGGCTTTAATAGTTACTCATTTATATCTTAAAGAGTATACTTGAGTCATGACCTGAGAGGTGCTTAGAAAAGAACGTGGTGTATAGGTACAACAGCTTCTCAGAGAGGTGTGTCCGAAGATGCCCAGTGGCAGCTTAAATCTGCAGATTGAAATACCTGTATATACTATGGTTGCTGCCACAAGCTTCCAAAGTTAACCTGGCCTTCCATGTGGCCTACATGTTGTGGCACAGCTTGTGCTTTGAAGCAGCCACTAACATAAAGGTTGCTTGAATATAACCCCTGTGAAATCACCATAATCAATATGGCACATGAGGTGGCTGCTGGGTGAATGAGTAATGGTGACCTCTACGGCATGGACAGAGTGGGCAGTGGGAAGATTCACAAAGAGAGGATTCCTCTGTGCAGGATTCTATTACATCAACTGGAAAGCACACCACTTAAAATTACAGCTGATTTCTGGAGTCCTGTATTTGTTAGCTTATACCATGGCCGTGGGTAGCTATATAGTGGAACTGAACTCGTAAAGAAAGCACATGACCTCTCTCCTTGTATGACACTCCTCTTCTTCCCTAAAATTTTCGTCAGATACGGAACTCACCTTGGGATGACAACTACAGTGGCCTCCTTGCCAATAGCTTGATGCCATCATTTGCCTCCGCTCTGTGCCCTGTCAAATACTCCATGAGAAGAGGGGTCAGTTCCAGGTATTTTATTGCACACCCACCATCCTGGTGTCTGATTCAGAAGATCTAGGTTTGGAATCATGTGATGCTGACCCAAGAATGGAAATGTGGGGCCTTGTTGGGTCACGAACAGAAAGAGCACACTGCTTGCTTTTCTTCTTTCGGAGTGAGCAGATCTCGTTATCCTATAGTTAATGTCAGAACAAGTGGCACTACAACCCCTCACAGGGAATTTCTGCTTCTGCACTTTTAAAGAAATGAAAGGGAAAAGGTTGTCCTCGGAGTTGAGACAAGTGACATTCTGGAAATATCTGAATGTCCTGTTCTTCACACCAACTCTTAATTTACATCGTTGAAGTCTTGGGAAGAGTGTCTGAAGGAACTAACATTTTGAGGCAGACATGGGGATAAGCGTTTCTATTTTAAAACAGATACCCAGTAGAAGAATGCAGATTTTCCTCTGTCCAAAGGTCCGTGCATTTTGCACTGTGCCGTAGAGTCCTGCATGATAAATAGTCAACCACGGGAGGAAAATGACTTTTTACCTCATGCTTAGGGAAAGAAATGTGCAGCCCAAAAAGTGACAGTAACTGTCAGGTCGCAAACCCCAGTTCTCACATGCTTCTAGGTAAGGTGATACGTCGTGGAGGTACATGTTGTGCCAGAAGGCAGGACTGTAGAATGGTTCCTGCTCAGAAACATGTGAAGTAAGATACAGAAAAGCATCTTCCATCAGAGAGGGAGTCTGCCATCAATAAAACTGTGGAATTTTTTTTGCCAAATGGATTTCTCCATCCCATAATAATCCAGAAGTATCTCTGGTGTAAGTACTCAGCAAAAAGAAGACAATTACTCACCTTATTATTAACACTCAAGTTAAAATTCTTCCCCAAATCTCCTCTGGTCAATTCCCCGCAAAGCATCATAAGGAGGTGCATCTCCCAGACGGGCTATGGGATGGAGGAGAGTAGGGGATGCTCTCAGATGGAGATGGAACCCAGCTGACCACAGCTGAACACTGTGTTCCCTCAAAGCACCCAGATTTCAGAAGCCAAGTACTTTGTAAACTAGGTAGAGAGGAACAAACCTTCATCTTCTTTCGCTTTGTCCAAGGTGATTAGAAACTATAATGCATTCTGAATTCCATGCCTCTTTAACAAAGGAACCATAACCCAATTTTTGGAAAAAGAACCAGAAGCCCATTTTGTGAATGTTTGACTCTCAAATCCCTCTAGCCTGGAGCACTAGCAGAGAGGGAATGTGGTTCGCTTGTTCTGTTATAATTACCACCAGGTTTCTCTGCGTGTCATTTAGGTAACAGCATTACCAGTCCCAATTCACAGGTGAAGAAAATGAAGTCTGGAAAGGCTAAGAGACACGGATGGACCTGAAAGACATTAAGTGAGGTAAATCAGACATCACAAGACAAACACTGCATGACCGCACACACATAAGGAATCTAAAATGCTAATGTCATAGAATTTGAGAGTGTGATGATTACCAGTTGTTGAGGAGAGCAGAAGGAAACAGGAGACTTATGGACAATGTGGGAGTTACAGTTAATGACAATATGTTGCATTCTTGAAAAATATACAGTGCATATTAAGAGTTTCTATGATAAATGCTATAATAGGTAATGAATGCATTTGTTACTTAGACTGAACAGAATATACATATGCTTAAAAATATCAACATACAGTAAATACATAAATTATTTATAATATATTATAAAAGCCACTGCTAGTATAACTACATGCGTATGACACCACCCCTTCACGAGAACACCAGTGAACACAGCTCTTGATCTAATTTACTATTCATTTCTCAGTATACTCAGCAAGATTATTGAAAATGGTTTTCATGCTTTTTTTCTATTATCCTTATTACAGTACTAACATGATTCTTGTAAAAAACCAGACCTCGGGGATTTTTTTTCTCATATAAGTCTTAATCCTTAATCATAGAAACAACTATTCATCTTCTCTTTCCATTTGGGATTGAGAAATTTGTTTCAGGAGCAGCCAAATGCCCAAGCCCTCAGTTTCTGATGGAATGCTCCCTAATATATAGATATATAGACAGTGATAGATAGATAGATATAGATAAATGATGATAGATAGATAGATAGATAGATGATAGATAGATAGATGATAGAGAGAGAGAGATGATAGAAAACACAAAGATACAACTTTACTATCTCTTTCTTTTCTTTTTCAAGTCAGGGTTTCTCTGTGAAATATTCCTAGCTGTCTTGGAACTCACTCTGTAGACCAGGTTGGCCTCAAACTCACAGAGATCCACCTGCCTCTGCCTCCTGAGTGCTGGGATTAAAGGCATGCGCCACGACCGCCCGGGTATTTCTTCTTTAATAAATTGGCAAGGTCTTGTGTAGAACTTACTATGTGTGGAGAGAGTGTTGTGCTATGCTGTATAAGAGGGCAAAATGATTGACTCTACTGTTCAGTGATTTATCATCGGACCACGTTTAACCGACCAGAACAACAGACATAATAAATAACCAAGAAGTAATGCGATAGAGAAGCTTTGTGACTTTTGGTGTCCAGGAAGTAGCAACTGGGAAAACTGTAGGCAAAGAGGTGATGCCTGGATGCCCACCCTGTATAAGCTCTATTTGTGTGCATTTAGATAATTTGGGCCATAGAATTAGAAGACTCGACTTCAGATCCTCATTATAATAGTGTTGGTATGGCCTTAAGCAATTGACTGAGTTGTACCGAAACTGAGCTTCCTGATTATAAAGTAACAATAACAAAGCTTCTAATTCATATGATTCAATGGTATTCAAATAGAATAAAGTATGAATAATGTTATGTTAATACCCAAGAATGAATAACAGTATTATATCACTGGTATCAGGGAGGTCCGTGGCAAAGAATTGCAAAATTAGGACTTCTTTTTCATAGATAAAGTAGTTCTCTGTACTTTCTCACTCAGGACGTAAAACTTTTTTCAAAAGCGACCACGTCTAGGAATCTGATGTAAAACTCAATACTCAAAGTTGCTTTTTGTTCTTTTATTCCATCAACATCCAGCCTCTGTGTGGCATTTTCTGACTCAGCCTTGAGCTCTACAGAGAAAACCCAATGGTCTAACATACTGAGGACTATCGGTTTTATTTTATTTCACTTGATATTTAAAAAAGAAAACACCATTACTCCTACAAACAAAACAAAAAGCCAAGTGTGGTTGCTCATGATGGCAATCCTTGCGTTCAGGAGGCTCACAGGGGAATTGCCTTGAATTGGAGATAGCCTGTCCTATATTATGAAACCTTGCTCAACAGACACACACACAGGCACACACACGGGCATGGGGCCGGTGGGCAATATCCTGGAAAGTTCTGCCCTCTCTGTACCTACTCACATCAGAATAAATTGCATTTTATCCATGCCAGCAGCTCTAAGGAAGGCATCATTAAAGATTTCAAGGTTGGTGCATAAACGGATTGAGTGAACATAAGAGCTCTCGTTGCTGCAACTCAAAGCAATCAGGGTCATTTGTAGAGAGCCTTAGCTAATGTCCAGGTCATTTGTTAGTGTGACCTAGATAATCATATCTTTTATTGCTTCCCTTGCCCCACTGCTGCATAGAGATCCTCCCGGTTCTGGAATTTTCCTCTTACTGTTTATTACAAGCTTAGATCACGAGGCCTCCCACTGCCTAACCCCGAAGTAGGCAGGCATGGAAGGACCCCTTTTGAGAGGCCAGATGTTGAGACGGAGAAACTCCAAAGGTAAGGAACGGTTACATTTACCAGGAGGCAAGCCCAGCAAAGCAGAGCCATGCTATTTTATCGAGAGAAAAAAAATAATAATCTTTTGAAGTTGTCTGAAGGCCATGCTCAATTGGGAGATCAGAACTAAAGATCTGACCATATTGGAAATTAGCATTGCTAATGAAGTTTTCAGAGAATCACAGATTATTTTCATCTCCTTAACCTTCTCTATAAATACTTAACTTAGCAACATTGTGTTGCTATTTTTAATCATCTAATAATGGACAAATGCTATTTTAAGGCAGTAGCAATGATGCTAATGCCATTTTTTTGAAAAGAGACATCAACTCGTGGCACGTTGCTTTTTTCTGTCAGTTTTGATTCCACATCAGAGAGTGGCAGCTGACTGAACTGTCTGGACAGGGGAACTGAACCCTGAGCCAGGCATCTCAGAAACAATTGGTATCTGTACAGTTCACAGAGGGGCGTCCACCATCTCGACATGGCCACCTCTTACACATAAAGACACTGATATCTGCACTCCTTCCAGAATATACCATGGAAAGGAAGGCAGTCTGAGTCCATTAATATGAATGAAACAACTGCTTTGTTTGTCTGTCTTGTGCTAGAGGCTAAGTTACCTTAACGAATTAGCTTTATTTACCCTCACCCCAGTCTTGCCTTTTCTCGTGTTGATTCATTGTTTGGATGAGTCATTTACTTACCCACCAAACCCCTGATGACAGTCTACTACATTCCAGGTGCTCTAATACTGAAAAAAAAAATCATTTTTTAAGGCTTCCTTGTCTAGGGAGGTGGCTCCGTGGGTAAGCTGTTTGTCTTACAAACATGATCTGCGTTCAAACTCCAGAACAAGTGTGAAAATGCTGGGCTTGGAGGCGCACACTTGTAAACCCATTGCTGGGAAGACAGAGACAGCAGGATTCTTGGGGCTTGGTGACCACCCATGGTAAACTAGTAGGCAAACTCCAGGCCACTGAGAGCTCCTGTATCAAAGAAGCAAGGTAGATAGCTTCTGAAGAACGATGCTGAAGTTTCTCTTGTCATGGCCCACTCCTGAACATTACACATGTACACACAAACACACACACACACAGATGGGACACACACACACAAATGGGAGGAGGCAGAGAGAGAGTTTTTTTCTGCTTCTTGGACAGTTGTCTCTGGTAAAAGACAAGGAAATAAGTAAGAGGAAGGGAGGGAAGGGGTAAGGAGAGAGAGCAAGAAGCCATACTACACAAACACAGCAAAAAAATGGGATAATGCAAAGGGGAGATCTGAACAGATATGGGAAAGATTCCTTTTTACTTAATTGTCAACGGGAGACCAGAAGAGTGAAAGGTAAACTAAGGGCTGAATGGCGAAGGAAACTGAGAGCAGGTCAGTTTCTCAGCAGCCGGGGTTTTTGGCAGGAAAGTGGCAGTAAAAACATAGAGGCCAGACCAGGGAGGAGAGAGGAAGGAGAAAGAAAACAGTAGATGGAGCCAGATCCTCAAGGTTTTGCGAGCAAAATAAATAGACTGGATTTCCCTTTAAGCCTACTGGACGATGATTGAAGTAACATCCCATGCAAGTGGTCGGTCTGCTTTACACTGCACAGGCCTGAGGATGGGCAACTCCTGCATTTATAGGACTCTGTGGAATTAGCAAGAGCAACTGAGAATCCGCTGTAGTATGAGGTGATGGTGATGGGCAGGCAGCACCTGGAGCGTAAGCTTTGTCTGGAGCAATTGTTGGGGCAGGGAAGGCTCACCTGGTCAGAAGATCACCCTTTACCTGTCATCTCTCACATCTTATCTAGGCTCAGTTGACCCAGAAAGTCTTTGTGGAGAAATTCTTAAATCTAAATATGGGAAAAACTAAAACACAAACAAATACAGGGACATACCCAGGATCATACAGCATATCACTAACAGAAGCAAGAAGGAACCATGTACCTCCTTGCTAAATCATACTCCCAAGTCTCACAGGGAGCAATTCTTCTCACATGGGTTAGTGATTAATCATGCCCGTGCGCTGAATAAATAATGAGTTAAGCACCCTTGTGGGATGGATGCATTGGATTTTTTTTGACAGCTGGGCAATTGTATTGGCCTTGTCTTCCATCACAACTTTACTATTGATCATGTGTTTGCGGACAAGCCACACAATTCTCTGGGTCTTTGCTTCTTCCTCCGTCAATTGGAATAACAATAACTTTTTAATTCTCTGAGACCCATATAAAATGATTCATGAAAACACTGCTTAGCAGACCACCTGGAGCAGAGTCAAGAATGCCCATGGTTATCATGTAGAAGATGTCTTATAACTTGCAATGAGTCTCTTCATCTTCAGAGTGGTACTCACTGTCTATTCTGAAGAACTGTGGAACTGTGAAGGATGAGTTTCTACCGTGGATTCATGGCTGACAAATCACCCTTTAACCTTTCTCCACTGGGCAGAGCAGAGGCCTTCAGCATGAGGTGTCATTCCTTCCATGAGTTCTGAATTCATTAATTCTGAAAATACTCATTGAGTGCTTACTTAAAGGCTAGGTAACAATCAACCTTTTCACTGGCTTTACTCAATTAATTTCTCCCATTACCATGTGATAACTTTTCACAACTTTTCAGTGTGCTAGTGACTGTCAGAGAGGGGGAGACACACACACACACACACAGAGAAAGAGAGAGAGAGAGAGTTAAGGTATGGGATCCTATGATAATTTGATAATTTCAAAGGACCATGAAATCCATCCAGTTTGAAGAATTTTACGTACCCTGAAGGCTTGCTTATGCATTTGGAACAAGATTTCAAGCTGAGGCTGAAATTGGTGTTAGGTGTTAGCACACTTGCCCCAAATGCCCCAGGCCCAAGGTTCTATCCTCAGTACTGCTGGGAAAAACACAAATGGAGCAAGATCAAGTGAGGAGGAGACATCAAACTGGCGTTCCTTAGCACATATTTGGATTCGAGAAAAACACTGTCTTGTCTGTCTTTCATGCCTTTCTTACACCTCCCTGTCAAGAACTGTAAAGTGTTAGCATACCAGTTTTACAGAGGGAAAACTCAGTCTCAGAGAGGCTCCCCCGGTCACACAGCCAGTGAAATAAGAACTAGCACAGGATTCTAGGATACTTCACTCTTGATCACATTTTGGGGGCATTGTTTGCTGGACCCACACATCCCCTTCCAAACAGAAAAAAAAATAAGGCTGAAAGAGAAACGATGATGTTGATTACTGTGGTGTCTGCAGGAGAAAAGCAGAGAGACACAGACAGACAGAAGCAGAAAGACGGATAAAGAAGACACGGGGCAGATTCTGGATTGCCGACCATAAGTTAAACACATGGCAGCCTATTTGACTTTCTGATGGGGGCGTCAGTACCTGAACAAAAGGCAAAGATGAAGCAGAAGTGGCAACTAAACACTGTCCCTGAGCTGAGTAGACACCAGGGCCAGCTAAACACCGTCCCTGTCCTGAGTAGACACCAGGGCCAACTGAACGCCATCCCTGTGATAAGTAGACACCAGCGCCAACTGAACACCATCCCTTTGCTGAGTAGGGCGCTCATTCAGGACAGAGAGGGCACTGGCACACAGGAATACACCCTAGGAGTTTCAGTATAGATCATCAGCATCATTATCCTTAGCGGGTGATAAAATATCCTCAGGACACCCGAATGAGGAGGGCCCTCATTGAACTCTAACAGCCCCTCCATGAACTCTAGTCCAGCCTCCCGGAACACATACCCTCCAGGTGCTGAGATTGCTGCCCCTTGGGGAAGTCAGTGCTGTTTCTTTCTGTAAAGGAAAGAAAGAAATGTGGGTACTGCAAGCTTTTTAATTTTGTGAGTTTTGCAGGTCTTCATTAATACTACCATGATGGATGAGCACCAAGTTGTAATTTGTTCCTTCCCTAGTCTCCAGAGCCTGAAAAGCCCATCTTCCAGTGCCATCATCTTTATGATTATTTATGGACAGTTCATGAATTTCTCAAATGGGTATCGTGCATAACACCCATGCATTTTCGTAAAAACAAGGGCAATTTCTTTTAAAACAAACATACATTTGCTTCATCTGCAGATCTATGCCTGAGGATTTAATGAAACACTGCTTCCCTGTACCCTCAACATGCAAAATCCTGGCTTGTGTTCAGCTCCCAGTTTAAGTACTGTGCCCGAGAGAGGAGGGGGCTCTCTGAGTAAGAGGGAGCTGGTGCCTCTGCTCCTGATGCAGTGTGCTTGTGCAAAGCGACCCTGCACTTGCAGTTGGTTGTGAGCAGAGAGGCGAGGGTGGGAGGTAACCACCTCCCCACAAAGCAGGCAGCTTTAGTATCCAGGGGAGTATCAGGTTGCTGTACTCAGCTGTGGGCTGTCACTGTCTCCTATTGTGACTGTTTTCCCAGCTCTCTGCAAGGAGGCAGAAGCTGCTCTCTGATTGGTATAGCATCTCCCTTTGCCTCTGCATTGATTTCTTGTCCTCCTCCTTTGCTTCATAAAGAGAGGGGCAAGAGCTGGTGCTGTGGAAAGAGAAGCCTCATTTTTAGTATGAGACAACCTCTATCTTTTTTCAGGAGAGGGAAGTTGGACTATCAATTCTTTTGTAAATGTGTATGGTGATATTTGCTCCGGTAAGTTCATCTCTCTATTGATTTGCCCCTCTCTCTCTCTTTCTCTGCTGTGAGTAAGTACATTTGGGCTGTATACTTTTCTTTACTAATGTGATTCTTTAGAAATATCCAGTGATGATGTCTTCCCTCCCCTTAACTTTGTTTTCTTTTATGCATATGTTGAAACCAAAGAGTCTGGGTTATGTGGTATATATAATTCTCGCATTAGCTGTTAAGTATATACTGGGTTTCTGGGTTTCTCTTAACACAGTAAGGAAACTATTTAAGCAAAGTTATATTGGGCTTTATAAAAATATAATGCCATTCTATCTCAGCCACTTTAAGAGTGTTTAATGTTCTAAGTATATTCATTGTGCTGCAACCTGCTTACCATTTTAATTAAAATTTCTTCATCAGCATTGTAGTGTGAATGCCTTCAACTCCTTAAATAGCTACCAAATATTATGTGTCAATCTCTTCAGGTCTTATACCAGGGTATAATGAAGGAATGAGGTTTCTTTCTGATTCTGAGGTATTCTTTAAAAGACCTGAATTTCTCTCTCTCTTTTTTTTTAGAAAGTGTTCATATTGCTAAAGTAAACCTCTTGCCTTGCACGAAAAGCTAGGCTTCAAGTAGCCATTGTTTCTTGTCTGACTTTCTTTTCGTTGTGTATTTGTGCCACCATCTGCCGGAGGCCCAGCCTTGGCTCTGGTGTGGCCAGCTAACCAGGAGAAAAGTTATTTCATCCACACTGATGCGGAATGTATGTCTGGTCACATCTGTCAGAGTCATGAACTCTAGATGCATCACCTGGTCGCTGAGGGCAGAGGATGGTCTGAATTCTTCATGGCTAATTCATCTGTTAGTGCCATTATAGTCCATAGGGATGATAAGACAATTAACTAATCGTGCTAATGGACGCAAACATGCCTTAATCCCTTTTTATTTTTGTCACACAGTCAGCAAATCTATGTAGTCTTTTTTCATGGTAAATGAACTAGGGAATGCATTCATAACAAAAGGTAAGGGTACCTTTAAATCGGGAGCTAAAGCTTGGCGATTCTTAGAGGTTTGGAAAGTAAAGTTGGAAATTCCATGCTTCTCTAGAACTCCCAGGCATATGTGCTTTTTGAATAACCATTTTTGAGACTGTGACAGGTCTCAGATTCACTAAGGAAATAGTAATGGCTGTCTAGGAATGCGCTGACCCTCGGGCACCACTTTTCGGGCACCCTGCAATGCACCTGCTGTTGGCATGATGAAGTGGGGTTGCTCACTTTGATAATCAGTCTGAATGTTGCTTGATCTAGCTTCAAAATAAATTCCCCCACACCCACCTGTCTATTTATATTGCCTGATCCTAGTTCTTGTGGATGTGTCTCTAATAACAAGCGCAGATGTCACTCATCCTATAGAAGCTAAGCATGCCTTCACAGGTAGTCTGTTGGAAAAAAACGATAAGCATGGCTTTTATCCTTGAGCTGAATGGAAGCCATCAGTGGTGGGCAGGCCCCATCCTCTCTCCTCGCCAGCACACACAGCCAGCTCACATTTACCAGCTCCACTTTACATCCTTGGATGATGCTCCTTCCAAGCACAGGTTGAACGTAAAGTCATGAGCTGTAAACAGAACTGTCAGCATATGAGGCTACTCCACAGTGGAGTTGGAGGGAACTGTGGCTCACAAGTGTCTGTCTTCTCCTTCACCTGCCAATCATGGCCGAGTTGGGGCTCCAGACACAGAGCCTTAGGGAGGACCATTGAACCTTTGTTACTTCAAGAAGTCAGGGTCTTCAACCATTACATTGAGTTGGGATAAGCCTGCACGGTCTTTAATTGTATCCCTCCAACAAGTCCAGAATGCAACGTCCAGAAAAGTCAGTTTAAAAAAAAATTTTTTTAAGGAATGAAAAGCCCAATGTAGTGTTGGACAAAAATAATGAAGTGACTTTGAATTTTTCCCACAGTGAAATCATCTATTCTTTTTAGCAAAGTGAAGGAGGCAGAAGGTGGTGATTGTGCCCAACTGGTAAATCCACGATATGTCTGCACTTGGCTGAGATCCCTAAACTTAAAGTCTTTGTGCGGTCTCCTGTAGCCACTCTGAGGAGGCTAATCTCATTGCTCCACTTTGCAGAAAAGAAAATGGAGACAGAGAGAGTGTGTAACTTGATGAGATGACGCGATAAAGCGGGTGAGGAGTGAGTGGCACATCCGTCCTCAGTCAGGGCTCCACGTTGTCTGTGGAACCGATGACAGACTGGCTCAGAGTGGTGTGCAGGAGCTTGACAAATAACACGCAGTGCTTCCACTGGTATTTTTCCTTCTTCTGACAATAGGTAACCTCCCTTTTCTCACACTGTGCTTTTGTAACTCCAGGCTAATTATGTGCCTAAGAACCACTCAGGTTTGTGCAGCTACCAAGATGTGGATGTAGCAAAAGGAAGCCAGCCTGGGGAGAGACAGTATGCAGATGTGGCTAAATTAAGGTATCCCTCTAAGTGAGCAAGACAAATTTGTCCCTTGACTTTCAGTCTGTGAACAAAGGGTTCCAAATAAAGATGCAAAATAACTTAGAAACATCAGTATCTCAAGGCACCCAGCATGTCATGGATGCAAAGTGCAAAAGGCAATTCCAATTGATTTGGTTCACTTGGGAAAACTTTATAGAATTCTCACCTTCACTTCAGCCGCCCTGTGATTTTCTTCCTGTTCTTTGGCTAACTAGAAAGGGCTTACGTGGTACTTCAGTTATAATATTGCTTCTCTACCAGCCAGGTAATTAAAAATGAATCCAACTGCTGCTAAGGGAGCTGAGCAGTGTGGCAGAGTTGAAGCCCCGAGTTCTTAAACACGTTTCTTTGCACCCAGGTACTGAGCTCCCCATTTGAAATCCATCTGAGCCAGTACAATTCAGACAAGTCTTCCAGGGGAAATTTTTGACTAACATAGAATCAATATGTTTGAAATTTCCCCTCAAGCAGTGGGGTGGAAGCAGGGCACAGCGCTCATGGTAAATCTGGGAAACACTGTGTTGTCTTCTATTTCACCCGGGAGGATTCTGAGTGATGAGAATGTGGCTAGAATGTTAAGTCTACCTCAGGACGTCCTTACTGTATTTTACCAAAACCCCAAATGACATAAGTAAATGAAAGAACAAACACAGCACATTGATGGCTCCCAGAGTGAATCTTTGAAGGCATGGTCACAACATTGAGGGGTTTTTTTTGTTTTTTGGGGTTTTTTTGGTGTGATTTGTTGACTAATTTGCACTAGTTTTGAGCTAACACTTTCATAGATAGTTAGGTGGTTAAAAGCTCAAACTGCAGTGCCCAGTGAAATGCTTCTAAGCTAACAGTCATTTTCTTTTCTTCTTTTTTTTGGGCAGAAACAATAACATCTTTCTGAATTCACTTTTCTCCTGTTCTTGAACAAGACATAATTTGGTGGTTTAATCAGCAAGTGTGGTATTAGAGCCAGCACCAATAAAGAAACGTGGATCATTTTGCTTTTTTTTGATGAGTACTTATGAGAGTTCTAAATGTCCTGAGAGTCACCAAACATAGACTTTTCCTCTAAGAAAATATGTTGTATTCAGCCCCAGGGCAAATCAAATGTGTGACATCCCTTCAACCCAATCTTGGAAACAGTTTTATAAAGGAAACCATTTTCCAGTCTTCCTTCTTCAGAGAGATCACTAAGTCCCAGATAAACAGTATTAGAAATCCTACCCAATCCAAACTTTGCTTATTTCTGCTTAATTTAGATACGGATGTGTGTCTTTAAATATATTGCTCATTGAGTGCTTAAAAAGAACCCATTAAATATAAAGAAAGTGGCTGGCATAAAGACAAGGGTGTTGGAAAGGTCTTGAACTTGACACCAAGCTCACTGTAAGCTAGTGTGCACATAGAGCAGGGGTCTTGTTAGGTATTTACAAGAATCACTTCAAGCTTGGAGTCCAAAGTTAGCACAAGAAGGATGCTTTTAAAAAGAGGTTCTTGATCATGGGCATGTATCTTTAAATATTTATATTTAAAAGAGAGAGAGAGGGGTGAGTTGAAGTAGAGACCCTAATCTGTCACCAATCTGCAGAACTTCATAGTATGCTTTACCGTGATCATCTTAGCATAACTTCCACCCGTTGGGGTTGAAGGGTATCTCCGAACACATTCTATTTCAGCTCCTGGAAACCTAGTTTCCAGCCCAGGAGAAAGAGCGTTCACTGAAGTGTGTTAGATTGGCCAGCATAGTTATATAGTCATGTCTCATGGCCCGTCGAAAAGATGGAAAAATATAGGCTTTTAAAGAATTGATCAAACTTAAGGAAAAGATTGGAATGTTGGCCATCAGGTTGCCCTTTTATTTAGCAGATATTTAAGTGTGCCTGCCATGCCCTGGGTACCATGAGAGCTGTGGAGATACAGGGGTGAGCAAACAGATATAATATAATACCTCTTCTTTCAGAACTAAGTGTCTTTATGGTCCACTCCTCACCTAAGCCTACTTTCTAGTTCACATCCCGGAATAAGTCTTCTGACAGTACAATTGAGCTGGCCCAGTAAGTCGTCTGCAGGGAATGTGTGCTATTGAGCTTATCTGTTCATGCTTAAGGAGGGAGCAAGAGCTCCCCTTATTTGCTAGAGTGTTGACCATCTGCTGAGTGAAGTGATTTGAAGGGGAAAGGGGCTGAGGCTCCACAGTGCTTAGGTCTTCTTAGAGCTGTTTGCTACTCTTAGGCAGCCTCACAGGGGTCCTCCCCCTCCCCCTCCACCCAGTGCTTGGGAGAGAAAAAGAAAGGAGAAAAGCAGAAAAGAAGATAGGAAAACAAACTGCAAAGGAGCCTATAGGACTTAAGATGGTCCCTGACAACCAGGACTGTCTGACTTGCTTTATCTGTCTCTGCTAGGTGTTCATGTCCTTGTTTGTCTTCAACAAATGTGTATGGGGGGGGGAGGGCTCTTTGCGCTGTGCACACTTCCAGATGCTAAGGCAGGGCAATAAACAAGATGCCCCATCTCTGAATTTGAGGAACTTCTAATAATCCAAGATTATGCAATCCCAGCACTGTTAGCACATTCCCCAGGTTGTTGGTTGCTGAAAAATCCCTCTGTGGAATATTTAGTAGCGTTCATGGGCTGTACCCACTAGATGTCAGTAGCAACCTCCACCCTAAGCTAAGACAACCCAAATTACCAAAAGGCTTTGCCAAATTGCCCCTGTCTGGAGTGAGAACCAATGAAAGAAACTTGCTAATTACGGTCAGCTTTGACTGATTCTCTGTGGCATTTCTTCTTTTCATTTTTTAGGATTCTTAGCTGTGAATTTACCTCATTTGGCTTGGTACAGTCTGGCTGAGGCCAGTAGAGCATCTGTAAGCTTCTCCCTGTGACTACCCTTTACTTCTATGCAGTGGAACATCTGTAAGTTCTCCCTGTGACTACCCTTTACTTCTATGCAGTGGAGCATCTGTAAGCTTCTCCCTGTGACTACCCTTTACTTCTATGCAGTGGAGCATCTGTAAGCTTCTCCCTGTCACCACCCCTTACTTCTGTGCAGTGGAGCATCTGTAAGCTTCTCCCTGTCACCACCCTTTACTTCTGTGCCATGGAGCATCTGTAAGCTTCTCCCTGTGACTACCCTTTACTTCTGTGCAGTGGAGCATCTGTAAGTTTCTCCCAATGACTACCTTTTGTCTCTGTGTAAAACTTGACCACTCTAGGTAGCTTATCTTAGCTCATTAAATTCTAACAATCAACAAATGAAGCAATATGAAAATATATCTCCTTTAGCAAATACATGGCAGATGCTTAGGTGGCTGTGTCTAAATCCTTGCAACTGAAAGGAAGTAGAACGGAAATCCACACTGATTTATCCTGCAATTCCAATATTTCTTCTAAAAATCAAACAAATTATAACATTTCTTGAAAATGTAAATGTTTACTTTTTCTCTTTGAGGATGTTTTAAGTAGTAAAGATTTTTTCCCAAGGAATGATGGAGGCAAGGGTGATAGATGTCTAAAGGTGTGGCCTTCTGTCTCAGAATCATTAGCTGGGTGGTTTCAGATGGTCCTCTCTATTGTTTCCGAGGACAGAGTAACATATTGTAGAAACCACAGAGGCATCAGTGGTCTGTGTTGTACAATGGGTTTGGGGCATGGTTTTGACTTGAGGTCGACTCTTGTGGGGATCCTGGAAGGAAACAGATCATAGTCTCAATCTCATGCCCCTAAAACTCTAAAACCTTATTTCTTTAAGACAGGAAACAAAAGCCCAAAGAGGTGAGTGATTTTCCCAAGGCTCTACTGTGAATTCACTTCAAAAGAGACACCAGCAGAGCAGAGATCCCTGTCCTTGTAGCCCAGTAGGGTGCAGAAATGTTTCAAATGGCAGACAGTGAATTCATGGATTTGCTGCATGCCAGAGATGTATGTGCTTGTTAATGTGGAAACTCACACAAATAAGTATCTGTGGAATGCTCAGCTACAAATGGGGGCCATCTATATCACACATATCCTGTCTCAAGGCTTGAAAGACCATTGTGGAAAAGGGAGCAGGAAGATGGATGGAGCCAGAAGTTGGGGAGGACTAGAGAGAAGAGGTGGTTTTTGGATAGAGAGGGTTGTTGTGCTCTTGAATTAACAGCAAGGTGGCTACCAGCATGAGATCCAGCCAATCAACATTCCCTCATGGAGCAGGGGAGGGGATCATGAGCCTCACTCCTAGCCAAGGAGCTTGATGGCTGCTGGGGAAGGGAGAGAAGGGGGGGCAGTTTTATTTAGGAGTATACCTCTTAATAGGCCAACCGAACTCTAGTGGGTGGCCCTACATCCATAGGTATATGGGGAATACAAATTAGACTTGGTATGTTTTTTTTAAAAAAATTGAGAGGGCATGAAGTTAGGAGGGGGTGAGGAGGTGCAGAGTGGATGTAGAGGGAGTTAGAAAGAGGAGGGGGCAAAAATGACCAAAATACATTGTATGAAATTCTCAGAAAATGAGACGATCAGATTAAAAGAAATGTGTGCTGGGAATTCTAGGCAGGTGTCTAGGGGTATAGTTGGAATTTTCTTTGGGTCATCAACCAGCTCCCAAATAAAGATACAGAAACTTATTATTAATTATAAATGCTCACCCTTAGCTTAGGCTTGTCACACTAGCTCTTTGAATTTAACCTGTTTCTATTCATCTATGTTTTGCCTTGGGGCTTTTTTCTTTTTAACCTTTCTTTCATTCTGTATGTCCTACTTTTCTACTTCCATCGTCTGACGTCTGACAGCTGTCTCCATGTGTCTTCCTGTTGTCTCCTTTTCTTTCTTCTTTTCTTCCAACCTAAACTCCTCCTCCTACTTATTCTCCCTGCCTGGGAGTCTTGCCTATGCCTCCTCTCTTGCTTTTGGCTGGACAGCTTTTATTAGACCAATCAGGTACCTTAGGCAGGCAATGTAAAACAGTCACACATTTTTACATAACTAAACAAATGCACACATCTTTGCATAGGTAAACAAACATTCTACAACATAGGGGCCTTAGCAAGGTCTCTGACTTTTAGTTGACTGCTCCTAACTTTCTCTTTAGGCACTGGCTTCACAAAACCTCAGCCCTGTGAAGGGAGACGGGCAGGGCACTCCGGGATAAAATCTGGCAGAAGAGTAGACATAGAAACATATTGAAGGCAGGCGTGGTTTACAGTGACACCTTTACCTGCTCCAAGCACAGAAAGAAGTAGGTCTTTCCCAGAGTGAGTGTTGCATGGCACCCAAGCCCCTAGTGCTGTTTTTTTTTGTTGAGTTGTTCATGGGCAGCCTCTGGGACCCTTGTCACATTTTCCAACATAAAAAGCGTTAAGTGAATTATCCTGACACGGTTCTGGGAAACCTGTCTTCTTCCTGCAAATTGTCTCAGAGCACTGAAACTGGATCAAGAGGAAATAAATCGGATTCCTGATAACAGAGTATGCCTGGCCGTAGGTGTTGTGTTTGGACCCCGGTTGGTTTCTTCATCCGTGACGTGGGAGTAATGAATTTCCTGTACAGACTTGTGAAGAGAATGTGGGAAAGTCCTCTAGTGATTGTGTGGGCCCAGACAATACCATTGTTTCCTTTTCTCTAAATCCATTTTGCTATCAGTTTTCACTCAGTGTCCTCAGTGAGTGTACAAGGAAATTGTCTCCCCATCTTCCAGGAAAAGGACTGTAGTTACTTGATGGGTCTAAAGTAGCCTGGAAAAACTCGGTGGGGTCACTCTCTCTCAGGGGAGATTGATCCTATATTATAGATTTCAAAGGCAGAACACCATTACCGAAGAGTAACTGTAATACAAACAAATGCGATGTGGATAAAGCTATTGCCTACGATCTGCTCCTCGCACAAAATTCCCCCAAATCTTCCATCTCCCTTTCACCTCCTCCAGTCTCAGCTCCTCCAGTCTCAGCCTTTATAATTGTGGAGAAGACTGATATAACCTTGGACCTCAGTCCATTGCCTGCTAATGGTGCGAGACTTTAACCCTCTCCTGTCACCACATGGCCCAGCAGCTTCTCAGAATCCGTGCTCATGATTGTCTCCACATGGGAGAGAAGTTCAGGGAAAACCCTGATGGCTTCCTTCGCCGGGTTGCTCATTAGCCCTTGCTGCAGGAAATTCAAAGGTTTCTCCTTTCTCGATTTTATTTACTGAAGCATCCCTTGACACATTTGATGGGAAAAATCAGTTAGCTCATAGGTTTTGAAGGCTATTACTTGCTAGCAGCCCTTTCCCAGGGTGCTTCCCTCTGCTCCCTCCTCTCCGACTCCTAACTGCAGACTCCCCATCTTCTGAGGTTTTGAATGGCGCCCTTCCTTGGCCTCCCCAGCCCAGTTCCTTCACTAAGGTCCTTTCACCTCCCATCCTTGTTGCCCCTACATCCAGAGAGCATCTCTCAGAGCTGTTTCTGAAGATCCCTTCAGGAAGGTAAGAATGCATTTTGATTCATTCTCCCCCTCATTTCTCACCCTTTCACTTAGGAGAGGCAACTTTGTGCCAGGCACTGCACTAAGAGTTTTATGCTTGGGGGTAACTGAAACTGGTACAGTCCACAACATCACAAGATTTGCAGTCTAAGGGCTGTTGGCGGGCACATTTAAAAATCCTCCAAAAGCTATTTAATTATTATTACAGTTAAGTTTTAAATATAAGAGCTAAGCCATCTTGGGTACTAATTATATGACAGGCAAGACTCCAAGTGTTTATGCTTGTTAATTTATTTAATCCCCATAACAGTTCTGCAATAGAGTTTAAGGGGGAAAGGATTAAAGCCCATCAAAAACAAAGGGCATAGACTCCTTTAGGAGATCCAGGACTGCAGAAATGAGGGATTTCCAATAGGACCAAACACCAAGTTCACATAGCTGATGTCTACACAGCGTTCATTGCTTATGGGCGCTGCGCTCTCTGCTTGCAGGACTTGTGTCTTCCAGACAGCACGAAATGGAGCACTCTTATTATTTTAAAGGCATGTGGATGCTTAGCCACTTGCCTGCAGCATGCAATTGACGACTGTGAGCTGTACCTTAGCTGTATTTGACCCCAGTGCTGAACTCTTTCCCACTATGAAAAGCTGATAGAAAGCACTCCATGTTCCGACCCTGCCCTTGGTAGAAGGGGAGGAGGAAGAACATCCAATACGTGGTTAAGGAAAGTTGACAGTGACTACTTTATTATTTGCAGTTTTTAAAAATGAAAATATAGTTACACAATTCCCTCTCTCTCCTCCCTCCAGCCCTCCCATGTTCTCTTCCCATTCTCTCTCCGATTCATGGCCTCTTTTCCTTTAATTATTTTTGTTATATATGGATGTATAAACTCATAAATACACACGTGTGACCTGCAACCTGCTGAATCTGTTTCGTCTTGCTTGTATGTATGTGTTTTCAATGGTGCCGACTGGATGCCAGTTAGGGGATTCATCCCTGGGGAAAATAGTTCTCACTTTGTCAACAACTGTCTGTAGCTCTTTGTCTAGAGAGGAATCCAGGAGGCTTCACCCCCCACTTTAGCATGTCTATTGATTTCCTCATTTGGGGAGGGTCTTGTTTAGGCAGTCATATTCTTGAGTTTTCCTGGGTGCAGCTTCTGTATCATTTCCAGGAGCCAATCTCTCAGCAAACTCTCTGGACACTGACTCTTCTTCGAGGTCAAAAGGAACTTTGTGGGGACTGGGTGTGAGTGGTGATGCTTAAACTGTTAGCATCCTTAGGCATCAGCTCCAGTCCTGTTTCTGCACCTCAGAGAGCTGCCTAGCAGCATGCGTTGTGGTCTTCACCGCAGACTCTGTCACAAAGGCAGGCTTCCATGCTGGGGAGGTAGCTCACTGGGCCAAGCACCTGCGGCCCAATCGTGAGGACCTGAGTTTGGATCATTGGATCCTATGCTAAGCAGGGTGCCATAGGGATCGCTACTGTAACCCCAGTCATTCTGGGAGGTAGAGACAGGCAAATCCCCAGAAGCTCAAGGTCTGGCTGTCCTGCTGGAAGCAGTAGAGGACTTCATCTCAAAGTTGAAGGTCAGAATCAACACGTAGGTTTGTCTTGTGACCTCTCTATGTGTGTCATGACATAGATGCATCACACACATACACACACACACACA
>LOJH01009113.1:0-10281 GCA_001685095.1 Ellobius talpinus
GGAAGAGCAGCCAGTGCTCTTAACCACTGAGCCATCTCTCCAGCCCCTAAAATTTTTATTTATTTATTTGCTTGTTTGTTTGTTTATTTATTTATTTATTTTGAGTCAAATCTTTCTATGTAGCCCTAGCAGTCCTGGAAATCTTTTTTGTAGACCAGGTTGGCCTTGAACTCACAGAGATCCTCCTGCCTCTGCCTCCCAGGTGCTAGAATTAAAGGCCTGTGTTACCATACCTGCCTTTTTTTTAAACTGTGTGGGTTGAGCGGAGTTAGGGCCTCATGCTTCCTGCGTGGCAAGTACTTACTGGCTGAGTTAGCTCCCTAGCTCCTGGCACCTCCATTTTCTCTTCCTTGAGGTGATCCTCATGATCTCAATGTCCCAGGTCTTCTGCCTGTTCTAGGTCATTCATTCTATAGCTGGAAGCCTGCGTGTCCTTCAGGTTAGCCTCTCTGTTTTACCGATTCTCTGTTTGCCATGCTTCCTGGCTGCTCACTCTCCTTTTTCCTCTTTGCCTCTCACAGGACCTGGAGCAGAAGCTGTGCCTGCAAGAGCAAGACGCAGCCGTGGTGAAGAGCATGAAGTCTGAGCTGCTGCGTCTGCCCAAGATAGAGCGTGAGCTGAAGAGGCTACGTGAGGAGAACACTCATCTGAGGTGAGGGCCTGTGCGCAGCCTGCTGCCCTAGCTGGGAGTTGGCTGCTTGGGCTCACTGTCCCTTGGGTTCATCCCCAACATGTGTGGCTGTTGGCATGACTGTTATGGCCCCACAGGGAGATGAAGGAGACCAACGGGCTACTCACTGAAGAGCTGGAAGGTCTGCAGAGGAAGCTGGGCCGTCAGGAGAAGATGCAGGAAGCTCTGGTTGACCTGGAGTTGGAGAAGGAGGTGAGTAGTGGGTGAACCATGTCTCCAGGGCTAGCCTCTGGCCTGTCTGGACCACCCTGGGCATCTCCATCATGCACAGTAGCTGGTCAGCTGTGGGGTCGCTGTGGTGGTGTTGTGGGTAGTGCAATCAGCTGAGACTCTGCAGTCACTGCTGGCTGTTGCAGATAGAAGCTTCTTCCATTACAGCTGACAGCGGTATATTCTGTGGGCATAAATGTAGCTCTTTAGAAGGCAACTTGACAGATCCTTTATGTACAATAGTTGTTGTTTTTGTACTAGGGTCCATCACATCCCTACCTACCAGATGGGAGTTCCCTCTTCTGGAATGAGCATCAAATCTAATCAGAAAGCAGTTGGTTACCCTGGTAACAAACCTGCCATGGTTTCACCCTTCGGCCCATTTTGCTTGGTAGCTTATTATTGTGCGCACAGGCTCTAAAGCTGGATAAGGCTGTTGATAACAGTTGTTCCCTAGCAGCCTGCACAGTCCCTAGCAGCACCCCAAGGACTAGCTAGTAGAGAGGAAGCATCCATCTCAGTTCTAGTGTGACTTCTGTTGTCCACAGTGTGTGCTGTCTTTAGCAACAATGTCTCACCATGGAATTCTGGTGGGCAATCAATAGCAATCGCAGTTTCCTTTCATTGTTTTAGAGCCTCAGAGGCCTCTCTTGACCTCTCTACCTTATGTTTTGAGACAGCGTCTCTCGGTGAACCTGGAGTTTACTAATTCAGCTAGGCCGGATGAGCAGTGAGCTCCAGGTCTCTGCCTGTTTGTTCTCCTCTTGTGTTGGATTTTAGGTGTCTGCTCCTATGCCCAGCTTTGGTTAGATGAGTCTTGGGGATTAAACTCAGCTTTCATGCTTGTGTGGTAAGCTGTTTGCTTGACTCAGCCATCTCCCCAGTTTCATCTCTGTCTTCTTGTGGAAGTGCAAGGCACCTGAGGGCCTGGTAGTATTACAGAGTTCTTTGTGACCAGCTGGTACTGCAGCTCCTGTCTATTCATACTGTCCCAGACAGGCCTCTTTTGGAGGCAGAAGACCTGGAGCTTTTTTTGTCCTTTCCCCTGGCATTTTGTCCAGAGAGCCTTTCTTTTGGTTTTGAATGAGTGAATTTATTAAGTATACAGCAAGCGAAAGTAAAAGAAAAACACAGCAAGTAGCTGGTAGAGAGAAGCAGCACACAGCACAGAGCATAAAGCATCCGATTGGGTGCTTACAGCATCCCGCAGGGATGACTTGGAAGTCCTGCTTGGGTTCCCAGTGGAGAGTTTTGGGTGCTTCCGGCTTCATATTCTCATCACAGGTGTTTTTATACCATGAATAAGCAATAGTTAACTTGGTTGGATGGTTCCCATTTTAGCTATTCTCAAGGGCCAAGTTTTGGTTTTTGTTTTTCCTGAGACAGGGTTTCTCTGTGTAGCCCTGGTTGTCTTGGAACTCTCTTTGTAGACCAGGCTGGCCTCAGTCTCAGAGATCCAACTGCCTCTGCCTCCTGAGCGCTGGGATTAAAGGTGTGCGCCACCATGACCCAGCGCCAAGTGTTTTTAATGCCATAGCAGCTTGTAGTTCTCTTCTTCCTTGTTGCAGGACCAGAGGGTCCAGCCTGTTGTTGAATTTTCTTTACTCTTTGCTCTTTGAGGGGCCCACCACTAAGCTCCTAAATAATCACATGGAGGCTTATTCTTACTTCTGAATGCCTGGCCTTAGCTTGACTTATTTCTAGCCAGCTTTTCTTAACTTATCCCATCTACCTTTTGCCTCTGGGCTTTCACTTTTTTTAATTTCTGTATATCTTTTCTTCTTATTTTGTGTCTGGATATGTGGCTGGATGGCTAGCTCCCGGCATCCTCCTCTCTCTTCTCTTCCTGTTTATTCCCTCTGTATGTCAGCCATTCCTATTTCTCTCTCCTGCCTTGCTATTGGCCATTCAGCTCTTTATTAGATCAGTCAGGTGTTTTACACAGTCAGTGTTACACAACTCTAAACAAATGCAACATAAAAGAATTCACCATATCTTTACATCATTAAACAAATATTCCACAGCATTAACAAATGTAACCCATATTTAACTAATATTCTACAACACCAGACTGTCCTGGGACTTGAAATAAACTGGTTGAAGTCTGAGGCAAGGAAGCAAGGAAGGCCACCTTGGTCCCTGAGCCCACTTTCAACAAGTGCAAATAACACATGACATTTACCAACACAATTTATATTACACCTAGATCTAATGTTTTGTCTTTGACATTTTTTGAGGTTTAGGGTGTAGAATCACACTGCTTAGCTTGAAGTTGTACATGAATGTGTGCTGGGTGTTGACCCCAATTCAGTCTATGCCTCATCTGTCTTATAGAAAGAAGTCAGGGCATGGCAGGGAACCACGTAGGAAATGGCCATAGGAAAGTTAGTAGCCGAGCACCTGCTCCACCCTTTTAAAGTTTTTATTTTATGTTTGTATGTATGCGTATATGTATGTGAGAAATAGTTAGTGAATACACATGCCATAGTGTATGTGTATGCATGTATATATGTGCATATGTAATATATGTATGTGAGAAAGTGAACGCACATGCTACAGTGTATGGGTGTGTGTGTGTATGTATGTGAGAAAGTGAATGCACATGCCATAGTGGTTGGGTGTGTTTGTGTGTGTATATGTATGTATGTGAAAAAGTGAGTGAGTGTGTCAAAGCGTATGTGTGTATGTATGCTTGTGTGTGTATATAAGTATGTATGTGAGAAAGCGAGTGAGTGTATGTATGTGCCACATTGTATAGATGTTCCAGGGCAGTAGAAAGAGTAGGTTTTCTCCTAGCTTGTGCATCTGGGGATCAAACTCAATTCACCAGGCATGTTGGTGAGTCTTTCACCATCTTGCTGGCTATCTTGCCATCTTGAGTGACTTTGTTTTGTGGGGTTCAAGCTGGTATAGAACAGGCACACAGGTGTAGTTGGTCCTGTCTCCCCATCATGGCTGGCTAGATCCATCTAAGTCATCCTTGGTCCTGGCCTACCATAGAATTGGGGAAAAGTTGGCTCTAGAGTGGAGTTCATCTGCCTAGGGCTTAGCATTCTGAGAGAGGCCCCTGGAAGGTCAAGAGAGATCTGTCCTTGTGAGTAAGGACTGAGTTTGCACTCAGCCCAGGCTTCTGCAGGACTGTGGCACCCTTACAATGCCAGGAATGTGCCTGGCCTGGCAGAAAGGAGCAAGGCCTAGGCGAATCATGTACCTACATCTGTTAAAGTCGCGCAAGCACCTCTGATCTCAGATAGGGTGGGGGACTCCAATTCCTTTGTCCTTGTTAGCTTTCACATGACAGTTGCTGGGCAAGAGACGCTGATGACTTTAACTGTCTTTCTAGAAGCTGCTTGCAAAGCTGCAGAGCTGGGAGAAACTGGACCAGACCATGGGCTTGAATCTCAGGTGGGTCTGTTGCCGCTATCTCCACCCCGGGTTGCTGACTTCCAGTGCTGTCTCCCGCTTCCTGGCTCAGAGTCCTCAGAGGATAGGGCAGGAAGGCTCCTTTTTGTGCTGTGGTGAGGAACTCTTATTTAGGCTTAATGGGGCTTTGTATGGAAGGGAGGCCAAGCCTCATTGTGGACTGTTGAAAGTCTGCGTCTCCATAGAGCAGGTGGCAGCATTGCACTGGCCTGCATGTTTCCAGGGCCCTGTGTATATAAGGAAACAACTACATTGGGGGAAAATCATTTCTTTTAGGTGATGATAACCTTTGGAGGTGAACTGAGTTCAAACCCCATCATACTGGAAGATTCATGCCCTGTTGGGACCCCTGAAGCATCCCATGTGGCTGATCTGTGTCAGATATGGGTGGAGAGAGGCTGAGTGGACCAGAGGCCAGAGCTTCTGGGCACTGTTTTCCAACACATAGCAAGGGCAAAGTGTTCCCTGTTGCTGTCCCATCTGTACACCGCTCTGTTCTGGGGTGCCATTCACTGCTGACCTGCCTCATTCATGGTTCAGTTTTGGGGTGCCCTTCAGCTGCCATCACCGGCTGTGAGCTCCTGAGTCTTGGCCTGGATGTCTCTCTTCATGGTGGCCATGTCTTTCCAGGTCCCAGGGAAGTTGGGTAGTGATGGTTGAGATGGTTGGGGTGATGAGCTGTTGGAGCTTGGGCACAGCCCTGTGGGATCCAAGCAGCCCTTGTTTTAATACTTCCGGCTTGCTGGCTGTCTTTCCTGCTAATCTGAGAAGCAAGGCCAGATGGGGACTGCCTGAGCTCAGCTGTCTTATAATCACACTGTCCCCTGCTGGCTCTGGAGTCATCACCTTCCAATGGCAGCACTGCCTTCCGTTCTGTCACTTGACAGCATCTCTTCATTTCCTCTCCAGCCATCTGCAGAAGCCTTCTTTCAGAGACTAGCCCAGCAGGCCCAGTACTGCTTGCTTTCTCCTGGCCTCTGGGTTTGTTAGCTGCCAGCAAGGGTCCCTCCTACTCCTGAGGCTGCTCTGCCCAGACAAGACACCTCCGTGATTTCTTTCCTGTGATGGAGATCAGAGGCCCCTTATGCCCAGTTGGACCAGCACTGTTGGAACACTGGCATGCTGGTGTGCCTACGTGCCTGGTGACTGCCATGTGATACTTAGTGTCAATTGGGCCCGTGGAGCCATTGCCCTTTCTGGAGGAGCAGAGGCCACATTGGCCAGGTTGCAGTGTCTGGTTGCTCTGTGAGCCTTTTGGATCTATTTCCCTAACTATCTACCCTGTCAAGAGCTCAGCTGGTGTCAGGGAAAGTGTGTCCTTGGGTACTGTCTGGCTGCCTGTGCTAGGCAAGAGGAAGGAGTGGGTACTTATGGTGGTCCATGTTCTCATGGAAGAAGGTGGGAGACCCTTCCTGGGAGCTGCACTGCCCTGGACTTCTCTTAAGGGAGGAGGGGTGCATGACTTCTCCCAGCTGTACCCGTGAGGTGCAGCAGGGTCATGTCCTTAGGAAGCGTCTCACCTGGTGCCTGGCCTTTCTGGGAGGGGGAGGGCTCTCACCTCTTTGTCCATGGTCTCTTTATAGCTGTTATGCCCTGGGCTGCTGAGATTGTCTGGCAGCGATTTGGGTAGAGACTCCAGTCAAGTTCAGACCCTGGGTGACTTGTATTCTATCCCTGTAGCTACACTTGTTCCATGATGGTGTGGGATGCACATCAGCTGCTCTAAATGTGCCTCCTTATCACAGTAACCTGGGTTTGAGCATTGAGGGTATATGCTTGAGTGTGTACTTAGAATGTGTGAAACTCTGGGTTCATTTCCTAATAATTCTTCAAAAAGGGAGTGGGGGCTGAGATGGCTCAGTGGATGAAGCACTTACCTTGCAAACTGGACAACCTAAGGAAAAGCTCTTGAACCTAGGCCAAGGTGGAAGGAGAGGACTAACCCCACAGTGTTGTCCTCTGACCACCAGTGTGGTCATGGCATTTGAATATTGATACATATGTTTTACATATGCAATAGAAATAGAAACTAGCCGAGTACTGGTGGTGCACGTCTTTAATCCCAGCACTCGGGAGGCAGAGGCAGGCAGATCTCTGTGAGTTCGAAGCCAGCCTGGTTTACAAGAACTAGTTTCAGAACAGACACCAAAGCTACACTAAGAAACCCAGTCTTGAAAAGCCCCCCCAAAAAAAAGAAAAAAAAGAAAAAGAAACTAAAAAGTAAAAAAATACCCTAGAGTTTGCAGAAAATTGAGATTCTTGATTCTCTGGTATGATGAGAATTTTGACTTTCTACCTTTTTTTTTTAAAGAACTCATTCATTAATTTATTTATTGTGTGGGCATGAATGTGTGAGTTCATGTGCATCACAGTGTTCAGGGCCTGTGGGGGCCAGAAGAGGGTGTTGGATGCCCCGGAACTGGAGTTACAGGTGGTTGTGAGCTGTCATATAGGTTTTAGAAACTGAACCTGAGACACAAAAGTAGTGAGTGCCCTTAACAGCTGGGCTGTCCCTTTGGCCCCAAGGCTTTCCCTTTTTAATTTGTGTGCAGGTTTTGGGTAGCCTTTGGAATTTTTTTTTTTGTACAAGGCTGGGAGAGTGACTGAGTGAAGTCTGGGAGCGTGGAGATTAGACTTGATGCAGGGCAGGAGCAGAAGTAATGTAAGGACTCGGGAAGGGGATGTTAGGGGTCATGGCAGGGCTGCAATTCCTCAGAATTCATACATTTTCTTGTTCACATATTCATACGTGTATGCACGTATTCACAGACACACATGCATGCACAAGCACACATATATACACGTACATGTCTGTGTGGCAGTTTAAGGATCCGCTCGCTCTAGCTGGAGACCTAACCAGGCTTTCTAAGCAGGCAGGCACTCCTGCCTGCATGCCAGGAGCATTTTGCTGCATGTCTGACCTGTGGTTTTGTGGGTTCTGAGGCGCAGCTACCAGTAGGTGGCACTGCCCCCTTGATGATCAGCTTTTTTCATGGAGGCCTGTGAACACGCTTGGCAGCCCATCCTGGGGCTTACTGGCCTCCCACAGGGACTTCCTCACTAGTGTCAGGGGTCTTGTTAACCGAGGGCTCTGGGTCCAGTGGCTGCCTGCTTATGGGCAGGCAAGTTGTTGCCTTAGCCTGTGCCTTGTCTGCCCATCTGTGACCATCGTCTCTGAGTCCTCTGTCCCCTCGGGTCTGAGTGCTGCTGGTGTCTGGTGCAGGTCCTGTGAGGACACAGCTCTGGTCATCCTGAGGTGCTTAGTCCTAACGTAGTCATTGCTTCCTAGTTGCTGCAACAAAATCCCGCAAAGAACAACTTCAGAATGGGTTGATTTTTGTTCCTGGTTTGAGTGTGAAGTTCATGAAGGTGAGGAAGGCATGGTGGCAGGAGTGTGAGGCAGCTGGGTGGTCACACTGTGTCTACAGGCAGGAAGCAGAGAGATGAATGAGGATACTCAGCTCGCTAGCTCCTTCTTATCCACCCCAGCTCATTGAATAGTGCCACCTACGTTCAGGCTGCCTTAAAACTCCCTGGAAACACACACATTCACAGTCATGCCCAGATGTGCGTCTGCTAGGTAACATTAAATCCAGTCAAGAAAAGTGTTTTTGGCTTGTGTGAGTTCCTCATGGAATAACAGCGTCTCTCTCTGCAGTGTGATGCTTCTTATGTCTGAGGAGCCTAGAGATATTAGAAGGAGTGTTTAAGAAGTTATCAGCGGGAGTCAGATGCTGAACTGCAGAGGGATTGCGATGTGTCCTGTGCATTGGGTTGCATGGGCTAGGAGCTGGGCTTCTACCTGTGATGTGTCAGGTGTATGCAGTCATGTGGGCTAAGTTAGACAGTTCTCTACCTGTGTGTCTATGCACAGGGTCATGTGGGCTAGGCATGCTCTGTCTCCCTGTGGTGAGTCCTGCGTATACAGTCATATGAGCCAGAACAAACAAGTTTGTACCTGATTGTGTCCAGAGCAACAGGGTCACATGGGCTGGGGTGAATGGGCTTGGCTCTCTGGGATGCATCTAGTGCCATGGGTCATGTGGGCTAGGGCAGATGGTACGGTTATGGTGTGTTTATGCACAGAGTCACATAGTTCTTTCTACCTGTGATGTGTCCAGTACATGGGGTCATGTAAGCTGGGGCGGATGTACACGATCATTTGGCCTGGGAGTAGACAGGCTTTGCTACATGGAGAGTAATGGACAGGAAAGAGTCTGGCAGTGTATATATATGATGCTGTGGCATGGGACCGGCCCTTGTTATGGGGAGTATTGGTGCTAGTGAGCTTGTGACCTTCTTAATCCTCAAAGGGCTTTGGGGTTTGGCATAGTGTTGGCATGGGGGGTATGGAGAGTGGTGTCATCTTTCCCAGGGTAGACTGTGAGAAGGACATACTTTATGGAGAGTGAGTGACAGTCTCTTGCACAGGACAATGTGGCTGTGGAGTAGTGGAAAGAGGCTGGCAGGGAGGGTGGAGGAGGAGTGCAGGGTGCTAATCTTGAGAAAAATCAGCTGTTTTCAGAGAGCATTTCAAGTTGGGAGGTTGGTTAACAACCCAGGACTTGCTTTTGATTGGGAACTTTCAGCAAGCTAGGAAAGAAGAGATTCCGTAGCCAGATAGAAGGCACCCGTGAATAACTGCCGCGAAGGTAATACTGGTAGCTGCATGTGAGGGATGAGGGTGTGTTCTCAGCATTGGAGATGCTGGGCGGGGTATTGCCCCCCACTGGGATTACACCACGTGTTCTTACCTTCCTACTGAATGCCCTTACCTGTGTGACTAGGTAATTAAAGAGCAGGTCATCCTGGGACTGAGTGGGTGGTTCCTTGGGTATGTATGCTGGACCTGAGTTCCAGGTATCAACACCCACATAAAAAGCCAGGCAATGGCTGCATGTGCCTGCAACCCTTGCACTGCCAGAGGCAGGGAAGGATCGCTGGGGCTTATTGTCTGCTAGCCAAGCTCCAGGTTTGGTGAGGGATCCCATTTCGGGAGAATAGAGCAGAAAGTGATAGAGCTGGACGCTTCGACAGCCTCCGCACACCCGCATATGGGTGTGTTACATAGTGGACATATGTTCCCTCCCCTAAAAAAATCAGGATGTGCGTCCTGGATAGAAAGAAACGATCTGGAGACAACATAACATGTAGGAATTCCAAAGTATCATTAAAAAGCTGTTTGGACCCACTAGCCAGGTCAGCAGGGTCCTAGGACTAGTGACAGAGGACAAAGATGACTGTTTTTCTGAGTGCCGTGGTGACCTGTGGAAGGACACGGCGTATACAGTAGCATCAGAGTGGTCCAGCACTTGGGGATAAATTTAACACAGCATGTCCAAGATCTGTGCTTTGCAAACATAAGACGCAGCTGTCAGTAATTATGGATGACCTAATAATGGTGGGACGTGGCAAGAGACAGGGGAGGAGAAAATAGACCCTTCCTTCTTTGCTCTCAGGCGCCTGCTCGGCCCCACACCCTGACACCAGATGGGGGTGTTTCTGCACAGCAAGCAGTTCTCCGGTAGATGCCAGCTGGGCGTCCTACAATCCAGGCTCAGACACTGTCAAGAGTTTGGGTTGGATTCCACAGGTTGAGGCCTCAGACCCAAATGACTGGCTCACTCTGTTGCCTTTCTCAATCCTAGGTTGTCACCAGGTTCCAACAGACTGGCTCCAAGGCAAGGCTTCCAGAACTCTCTTGGGTTGATTTGCTAGAGGTGCTCAGAGAATGCAGAAAAGCCTTTATTATGCTTGCCCATTGTTGTTTGGTTTGTGTCTCTGAGACTTATGTAGCCCAGGCTGGTCTCCAACTCACTGTGTAGCTGATCTTGAATTCTTGATCTTATTGTTTCCATTTCCTGAGTGCTAGGATTACAGGCGTTCACCACTACATTCACCATTCACTTTTTTTTAAAGATTTATTTATTATGTATACAACATTCTGCCTCCATGTA
>LOJH01009113.1:18198-28807 GCA_001685095.1 Ellobius talpinus
CCCCCAGTGAGGGGCTGGGGTGTGGCTCAGTGGTAGAGCACCTGCCTAGAATTCTCCAGTGAGGGGTTGGGGTGTGGCTCAGTGGTAGAGCCCCTGCCTAGAATCCCCCAGTGAGGTGTTGGGGTATGGCTCAGTAGTAGAGCACCTGCCTAGAATCCCCCAGGAGGTACTGGGCTGTGGCTCAGTGGTAGAGCACCTACCTAGAAATCTCCCAGTGAAGGGTTGGGGTGACTCAGTGGTAGTAGCCTAAACCACTCCATGTTCCACGACCTCCCAAGATAGTGCCACCAGCTAAGGACCAGGTGTTCAAACAAACAGGTTTATAGGGAGAATTTCATACTGTGACTCAGTAGTAGAGCACCTGCCTAGAATCCCCCAGTGAGGGGCTGGGGTGTGGTTCAGTGGCAGAGTGTTTATGAATGAGGCTTAGCGTTCCATCTCTAATAGTGTAAACAAACAGAACAATTTTGTTTTAAAAACCAGTATCTGGTTATTTGGTTTAGAAGCAACTAGAGTGTCTGTTTCTTACTCTGTTTCTTACTGTAGCTTACTCTCCAGTGGCTTTCTGCTCTGGTGTCCCGGGAAGTTTTCTCTTCTCCTGGTCTAGGAGAACCTGCCAACATCGTGTGCCCTTGCTTGGCTGTGTGGTATTGGGAGTGAGTGTAGTACAGGGTGGTATCCCCAAGCGGCATGCTGTACCTGTTCTTGTTGGTCAAAGAGGACCTCACATAGTGACCTGTAGCTCTCTGAAGAACATGGGACTCTTCTTTGGAGATCTGAAGGGACACAGCCCCTATAAGGTAGCCTCGGGTTAGGAAACATGGACACAGGGTCCAGAGCTGTGGCATGAGCTGAGGGACAGAGAGCAGGAGGGCCTGCCTGCCACAGACTGGGTGAGCCCTCAGGAAGGAGCAGTTCTTTGGCAGGGCTGGGCTGTCAGAACTGGCCATATGGAAGATGTCCTTTAGAATGAGTAGCTGGTGCCAGGGACTGTACGAGGATCTGCACGTCTGGGTGCATAGTCAGGCCTGGGTGACATGCCCTGGCTTTCCTGAGAATGGTGTGAGTTTTAATTCTGCCTCCACCCCCACCTCATTCAGCTCTGAGGCTGGGGTTAGAGTTGAGACTACCAGTTTCTTCACCCTGGGCAGAGCTGTGGTCACACTCTCCCGAGTGCATGCGAGCCCCACATCCGTCTGTACAGTAAGACCTGTTTTGTTTCCATCAGCAACATGAACCCTTGTTTACGGCCTTTTCCATTTACTGACAACCCTTGCCAAATTAATTTTATTTAATTATCTCCCAGGGTTAAGCTTGAATACATTGTGTGTTAAATTCACAGTTTTTTCCTTTTCTAACTGAAATGGACTTAATATCCTTGTTAAAATCTGATTAAAACTAAAATTGAGTTTTTTGAAGTCTGATTATCCCATGAAATGGAATTTTAAAACCTAATTACGGGTGGATTTGCATACACTTTTCAGCACCATTGAAAAGAAAGTTGAAGGAAATTTATTAATGACAGCCCTTCTCATGTTTCCCTGGGGCATGACGTTGCTGTAGGAGCACCGGGGAGGCCGTGGAGGAAGGTTGCATTTCTCCCCACCCTTCTTTGGAAAAGATTTTTTTTAAAAAAATTCATTCCTCAGAGACCCAGTTTCCCAGAAGGTGAGCTTCATTTTGTTTCTATTCTCTCCCTGCCATCATTGTCTTGACTGTGTCCTGTTTCCTTGTGCAGAGCACTGATCTTTATAGAAGGGCAGAGGTACCAGATGCAGCTTCTCCTGGGCTTCTGTCCCACCCCACATATGAACTTGTCAGCAACAGGCTGCGGCCAGCCTGATTTGAGGCACACATGCCTCCTTTCTGTCCACAGTGCAGGGGGCATGGGTTTCTACCAACGTCCATTTCTGTGCTGTGTTTGGAGCCATGCTGCCTGCTCCCACTTCCTCATGGTGGGTGAAAGTCACAGGCTCAGGGCCATCAGGTAAGTGCACTGCCACTGAGCTCCACGAGCTCCAACCCAGGCATGGCTAATGTTTCTTTATGGTAAAAATTATCTTCTTGTCACCATCAGGCTGGGCCAAGCTTGGCTGAGCAGAATCACTTACATCTTGGTGCCCAAGAAGCTGTGGAGGGGAGAGAGAACGAATGTGAACGAATGAATGAATGAATGAATGAATGAATGAATGAATGAATGAGAGAAAATTAGGTGGTTTCCTGCTTCCGCTTTGCTCGTGTCCACAGCCAATGAGATAGTGTCGCCCACATTCAGAGTGGGTTTCCCCTTTCTGAAAACGCCCTTGTAGGTATGATTGGCCAATTTTGGCACTTTCAACCAAGTTGGCAATCAGAGTTAGCTGTCAAGGGCCCAGTAAGTATAGGTGTTTGTTGCATGATCCTCTCCACCTGTGCTTGGTCCCTGGAACACATGTAAAGCTCAGGATACAACTGACTTCACACGGGTGTCCTTGGACATCCACACTTGTGCTGTGGCTTGTGTACTCCTCTCCCCAAAATACACACACAAACTAATAATAATAATAATAATAATAATAATAATAATAATAAACTGTCCAACCATTTTAGAGATTTTACATTTTTGTATAGATTTTTAGAATCAGCTTTGCATTTGTGTGCACGTGCGCGCGTGCTCGCATGTGCATGGAGATATAGGAATAAGTTTATGCGTCTAGGATAGTCACATTGTCCTGTTGCCCTCACATCAAAACTCTGTTTACTTACTAAGCACTAACTCCCTGGTCCCTGGTAACCCCAATTCTACTGTCTTCAGGGTTTTGGGATCTATGATTCTGTGTATCTGATAGGAGCAGGATCCTATGGTGTTTGCCATTTTGTGATTGGCTTATTTCATTGAATATCATGTCCTCAAAGTTGACTTGTGTTGTAGCAGATGACAGGATTTCCTCTCTTTTAAGATTTTATTTGTGTGTGTGTGAGTGTGGGTGTGCGTGTTTGAGTGCAGGTACCTGCAGAGGTTAGAAGAGGGCACCAGATCCACCGAGTCTGGCGTTCCTGCAGTTGTGAGCCACGTGATGTAGGTGATAGGAACTGACCCTGGGTCCTCTGAAAGACTAGCAAGCACTCTGCATTTTGGAGCCATCTCTCCACCCCCATGTTGGAGATAAGTTTTATGTTATCCAGGCTGGCTTCAAACTTGCTGCATAGAATATTCTCGAACTTCTGATCCTCCTGCCTCTACCCTCTCAAGGGATTACCAAGAGTATCACCCGTGCTTGGTTCAGCGTAGTGCTGGAGAATAGAACCCAGGGCTTGGTGTATACTAGGAAAGTGTCTGCTGACTCAGCCATATTCCAGAACAGCGTTCTGTCAGGACAAACTCAAGACAGTAGTTCCCCTTTTAAAAACAATTTTCTTTTCTCTCTTCTTTTTCTTTTTTTGGGGGGTGAGTTATACTAGACATTGGACTTACTTCTTTATGCATGCAAGGCAAGTGTTCTACCACTGACCCATAGCCCCAGTAAGGTCACTAACTCACTGTGTGAACTGTTGCAGTATGAAAGATTTCCACACTAGCCCAGAATAGAGTATAATAAAGGTTTATTTATTAGGGGTAAACTCACAGAAAGAGTAGTGATCTGCAGTCCTCTGTTTCTCTGGGAACTGGAACTGAATCCAGCAGCCAAGGGGCCAGTGCACACTTTATGTCTGCATTTATAGTACATGAAACCATGCCCAAAGTGGGCAGGTATCTTAAAGGCTATTGGCTGAAGGAGTTCCTGCAGTGGACATGTGGTTTTCCCTGTGTTCAGGTAGTGATGCGGTGTTGCTTTAATGTATCCGCTCTCCTGTGAACTCTGCAGAGAGCATATGTGCCCAGACACTTGAAGATTCCCACATCCAGCTCTGGGGTTCATGCCAGAACCACTGAGTGGGATCTGGGTGCCCAGGAATGCTCCTACCTGGGTCTAATAATCCCCCCAAAGTGTAGGGCAGGAAGTTTATGATTGGTATCAAGTAAACTCACTGCTTAGGTGACAGTAGAGTCTCCTGAGAGTTGTGTAGAGCACCTGTCCTCACCTTATTACAGTGGGCCACTCATCTTTGACTGCTAGTGTCCTGGGGTTAATGAAACCCGTGTTAGTTGGGTGATGATGGCGCATGCCTTTAATCCCAGTACTTGGAGGCAGAGGCAGGCAGATCTTGTACCTTCAAGGGTAGCCTGGTCTACAGAGCAAGTTGTAGGAAAGCCAGGGATACACAGAAACCCTGTCTCGAAAAACCGAAAAAAAAAGAAAAAGAAACCTGCTTTAGAATTCTAGAAGTGGCCCACTTCAGAATCTCTGTACCCTTGCTTTGACATGTTGTTCTGTATAATCTTCAGAGGGACACACATGAGACGCTCTTTGGATTCCTCTTTAATTTAAAAAAAAGTAGTATGTGCTCACATGTGTATATGTGTGTTTATGCATGACTTTGTCATTCATTCATGCATTTGAGCTAGGGTCTCTAGTAGCTGAGAGCGTGGGCTGGTCCCTCAGACTGCAGTTCCCTTTTGAGTTTTGAATGAGATGGTGATGACATGCAGTGTGATAGACGGGTCCTTGGAACATGACTGAGGGGTGTTGAAGACACGTCACCTGTTCTCTCCTCAGGCAGGCAGGTCACAGCATGTTCCTTACTTTCCCAGCGTTCCTCTCTGTTCCTGCCAGGCTGCTCCTGCCCCCGGGAGACAGCGCCGTTCTCAGTTCTGTTTCCACCGATCAGTTTCCTCTGTTCCAGAATTGTAAATCAGGAAGCCGCACTGTTTCTGTCTTTGATTGCGTCTTCTTTGTCCTGGGGCTGAGACAGAAGCTGGGTTCTGTTTCTTGTAACTCTAGGATTGGGCCTGCAACATCTCTGTCTATGCTGGTGACCCCCTAGCTTTACGATTCTTCTGGCTTTGACTTTGCTCAACATACTTTGCAAAGAAAGCATATTTTGGACCATGTTAGGGGTTATTCTTCTTGTTGGGTGGTGGCCTATTGTAGGAACATGGGGGTGACATCTTTTTCCTGTTGGGAATGGGGACATGAATGCCTCCACGTTGGATATAGCTTGATTGCGTTCACCTAAGCTGGTACTTAAGAGTGAAATCCCTGGGTTGGTTAGTCAGTGTTGGTTTAGCCCTGTGAGAATGGCCAGGTGGGTTTCCAGCGAGGTCATTGGTTTGGTGTTCCTCTTAGAGCCTGGAGATTCCGTTTGCTATGAGTCAGTTCATCAAGACTGTTTAATTTTTTAAGCAATTATGTAATTATTCCAGTGGGTGTGAAGTGCTATCTGCCTGGGATTTTAATCCACATCTGCTCAGTGACTGATTCCCTAGTGTCTGTCAAGCTCCTCCTCATGTTCTGAGTGGCAGGGGCTCTTTTGCAAGTGTCTGTTCTGTGTGTTTTACAACCTCTTGATTTGTTTTCTTGTTCTTTTCTGTAGGATGGTTGGTCACACTCATATTAGTGTGAGTGTGGGTGTGCACATGCCGGAGCACTCATGTAGAGGTCAGAGGTCAGCCTCAGGTATCCTTGCCTTTCACCTTGTTTGAGACAGAGTCATCACCACTGGGATTCCAGGTTGGGTGGCCCGTGAGATCCTGTGCATTCTGAGTCCACCTCCCCTCCTGTCTCCCCAGAGGTGTGCTTGCATTAGACACTTAGGCACTACCCCTTCCACATTGTGCTCTCCCTTCTCCAAGAAGCCATCTCCTAGTTCAGGAGGAATTTTTTTTTAAGACAGGATTTTTTTCTGTGTAGCTCTGGCTGTTCTGGAACTCACCCTGTAGACCAGGCTGGTCTTAAACTCGAAGAGATCTGCCTGCCTCTGCCTCCTGAGTTCTAGGGTAAAAGGTGTGCACTGCCACCACCTGACTAGGAATTTTTTTTAAAGGCTTATTAATTTTTATGTGTGTTGTTGTTTTGCCTGCATATATGTCTATGTGAGGGTGCCAGATCCCCTGGAAGTGGACTTAGAGACAGTTGTGAGCTACCATGTGGGTGCTGGGAATGGAACATGGGTCCTCTTAACCAGGCAGTGCTCTTAGCCTCTGATTTATCTCTTTAGCCCGAAGGAGGAATCTAATCCAGGGTGTGCTGGTAGCTAGCCACCATCCTGTCATAAAATGGAGAATATCAGAGAGATTTCTGTTTAGATCATAGAACATGAAAACATTGCCCACAGATGGCCTCGGTAAGACTTCCCTCTTTATTTAACTCAGTTTCGTGTAACTAATTCTTACTGGGTCACATCTGGGTCGATGGTCTCGTGGAACCATCTAGTGAAGATCAGTCTTCTTTTAGTGAAAAGAGCAGTCTGTAAGTCTGCAACCATCGAAAGTTCTTGCCCAGGGTCTCTGGTTAAGGAGTGTGGTGTCCTTCCCATGAGTCCAAGCTTGGTCTTCCTTGGGAGAGATGGTGACTCTGTCCACGGTCACCCTGAGCTTCCCATTCAGCTCCTGAGAGTGCAGTGTGACTGTCTAGAGATGCCAGACTTACTACCATGGTAACTTACTACGGATGGTGTTCGAATGGGAGGCATCTGATGCAGCCTTACAGTAGTGACATGAGTGATGAGGAAATGGCTTGTTTCTGTGGCATCAAAGCAGAGATATAAGAAAGCAATTAGAAAATTAGACACAGCATCGTCATGGATAGTGATTAAGTGAGCGGAGGTCAGCATCTAATTCATCAGAATGGATGAATGTCGTTTCTCTACAGACAATCTTGGTGTACCACAGCTGGGTGAGGCAGAACATTCTGGGAAAATACCAAGAGTTGTCAAATGAAGAGATTCAGTGAGCCTGGCCAGCATCCTGCCATTTTTATTTTCAAAGAACATTGTGGGCAGGTCTGAGGTGCATCCACCCTGTTCTCTGTGTATAAGAAACAGACAGCCTTTTCTTGTGTATTGTATTTGTGTTTAGCTGTTTCACTCATTTTTCTTTTAGAGTGCTAGTGTCTTCTTCTAGATTCCTTGGAAATGTGTGCAGGTGCACATCTGTGTGTTTACACAAGTGTGTGTGTATGTGGAGGCCACAGGGCATTCTCGGTTGTTGTTGTCTAGTCTTTCTGTCCACTCTTTTGAGACAGAGACCCACTGGCCTGGAACTTGGTGATTAGCCTGGACCAGCCCCAGCGAGCCAGCCCAGGGATCTTTCTGTCTCCCCAGTGCTGGAGTCACAAGCGTGTGCTACTGTGCCCTGCTTTTCTTCCTTCAGTATTTGTTGGTATTTAATTTTATGTTCTGTTATTTTATGTGTATGTGTGCTTTGCCTAGAACATATTGCCTAGAACATGTGTATGTTCTATGTTCAGGGAGGATAGAAGAGGGCATGGGATCCCCCGGACTTGAAGTTACAGATGGCTCTGAGCTATTATGTGAGTGCTGGGAATCGAACTTGGGCCTCTAGAAAAGCAGCCAGTACTCTTAACCATGCAGTCATCTCTCCAGCTTCCATGCCTAGCTTTTTAATGTGGGTTCTGGGGTAATTCAACTCAGGTCCCTGTACCTGGAAGATGAGCACTTTACAGACTGATCATTCCCCCGCCCCCTTTTGTTATGTTTTGCAAGCTTTCCAGGTGATTTTGAGGCGAGGTCAGACCTAGGAGAACCAGGGCTTTGGAGGCAGGATCTGGCCTAACCTTGGTGGACGGAGTTCCCAAGTTGCTACCATTCCAGTGTGGGCTGTCAATTGAACAACCATTAAACTAGGCGGCTTATCAGTAAAATGTAACTCACTTTACCAGACGTTTTTTAAGAGGTAGTTTGGGGATACGGAAACTGATAGAGGTGGCAAATGAAAACTTACCAGGTAAAGATGGCGAACAGCGATATATAAATGTGTGTGTGTGTGTGTGTGTGTATCTACTGTATATGTCCTTTTGTTTTCCTGATGCTCAGCTTCCACACTGATGAGAGTTTGTCTCAGAAGGGAAAGCTCATGTGATGAGGGACAAAGTGAAGCTGGTTTAGAACGACGAGAGTTGGTTTTGGAGTTCGCTGACTCGAGAGAACCAAATGCTAATTTGGGAGAGGTGAAAGCCAAGAGCCAGCTCGATTTGTGCTGCATGACTTTTCATCACGCTCAGGAGCTCAGTCATATACCTCCAGGTGAGCTATGAACAAGGCAAATGAGAGTGATTTGTAATCGGCGCTGTGAGCTTGTAAGGGCAGCAGAGCCCTGGAGCCTCCAGTGTAACAGGGAGGTTGCTGTATGCTCAGCCTGGCAGAGAGATGGCACCAGGAAGAGGGTAAAGCCTCCGGTCCCTGTGGTTGGTACCATGGTACGTGACAAGGTGAGCTTGTGCATGGCATGTGAAGGAGGTCATCACAGTGCTCTAACCTAGGACCTCTCAGCTCCTTTGCTGGGAGGCCAGTGGCTGTCCACAGGCTCACTCCATATCCAAGTATGCTGATTAGTGTCAACTGTCAGCTTGACATGACCTGTAATCACCTGGGAGGAGAGGAATCACCTAGAGCAGGCTACACCATGGGCATGTTTGTGGGGGACAGTCTTTATTATAGTGAGGCCCAACTCTCTGTAGGTGGTATCATTCTCTAGGTAGGGGATCCTGAACAGTTTAGAGAGGAGAAGGCTAGCTGAGAGCAAGCAAGCAAGGGAGCAGACAGACAGGGATCCAGGTGTTTAATCTCTCTGCTTTTGACTTAAAGTGTGAGGCTTTACGTTCCTGCCTTGACTTCCCTTCAGTAACGGATCCTAACCTGGAATTGTGAGGGAGATTAAACCCTTCCTAAAGCACTTGTGTCAAGTGTTTCATCACAGCAGCAGAAATGAAACGGAAACACCGAGGAAGCTGCCACGCTGAAGACATTGAGCAGACAGAGAAAAAGGAACTTGGTGGAGATTGGAACTACAGTAGGGGGACTTCAGAAGCAACACCTTCTCCTGGGTGTTCCTGGAGAGAAGACTCAGTGAACCAGAGGAGCTCAGGGAAATGAACACTGAGCCGATACGGGAAAATCCGGGGAAGGTTGGATAGCTTGAGGAAATCTGGAGAGAACAAAGGACCAAATGAGAAAGAGAATCAAACCAGAGGTCTGTGAGGACCATGATGAAAGTGTACAGTGAAGATGTGGGTGGAGGACATCATTATGGAGCAATAGCAAGAATCTTTTCTTGGGTGGACAATTGTGGCTAAAGGGCCCACAGTCCTCACCCAGTGGGTGAGAATCCACAGTGCTTTCCTAATGGCGCTGCCCTGTGACTTGTGACTTAGCTGGAGCAGTTGAGTGTCCTGGAGGCTGGAGTTGCTTGTGAGCGTGCTCTGGGGAGATGTAAATAATCATCTGTGTAGTCCCACCCTTCCAGCTAGGGCGCCGTGGACAGACAAAAATATGCGCCCACCAAAGCCCATTCTAGTGAACCTACGAGCTTATTGGACTTACTAACGGAGCATGAGGAAGGGGTTATGTACAGAGTGTGGGGTACCCCAAGGGATCCACATCACTGGAAAGTCTTACTCTGGCATGAATAACTTCCCATAGCTGCAGAGCTGGAGTCCCCCTTTCAGTTATCCTCATACGCCCTAGAGACTCTATCGCCTCCTGAGGCCCCGCAACCACATGCAACCTGTGCGGCTGGGGCAGAGTTCCACACAGTTGGAAGGGGTGAAGGAGGAAGTGGCTGGGATCACTTATAGGTCATCACAGCTATTCTGATGAAGATGGCGATGGTTATGTCCAGAGGACCAGTGAATTCTGGAGATCACAGAAAAAAAAATCTTAGCCTTCTGTGTTTTTGAGATCAGGTCTTGTTAAGCTGCTCAGTCTGGCCTCAGACTCACCCTCTTCCTAAAGGACTAGGTCCCCTGAGTGTCTTGGAATGCAGGAGCAGGTGCCATGGTACACAATGCTAAGCTCTCTCTCTCTGTCTCATTGTGTGTGTGGTATATGCTTGTGAGTATATGTGTATGCTTGTATGTACGTTTACATGTGTACATGCATGCCTGTGTGTGCATACATGCATATGTATGTACGTGCTTGCATGCATAAGTACATGTGTGTGTGCATGCCTTTGCATGTGTTTGTGTGTGTGTGTGTGTGTGTGTGTGTGTGTGTGTGGTGTGTCCAGAGGAGGATGCTGGGGACCCATTCTGTCATTCTCTTCTTTGTTCTCTAGTGATAGGGTCTGTTCTAGTTTGCTTTCTGTTGTGATAAATATCATGACCCAAATCAGCTTTGGGGAGAAAAGGATTTTATTTGGCTTACAGGTTATAGACTATCATTGAATGAAGTGAGGGCAGGCATGTGGAAGCAGGAACTGAAGCAGAGACCGTGGAGGAACGCTGCTTATTGGTTTGCTTTCATGACTTCAGCTTGCATTCTGCTTCCTTACATGTCTCAGGACCACCCACACAGGAGTGACACCACCCACAGTGGACTGGGGCCTCCCAGATCAGTCATCAGTGAAGACAGTGTCCCAAGACATGCCTTTGGGCCAATTTAAATCATCAAGTGAGGTCTGTCTTCCCTGGTGTCTAGTTGGTGCCTTGTAGTGAAAGGGGAGCGGGCCTGCTTTTCGTCCTGCATGGCTAGCTTATACCCCGAATTAACAACACACAAATTGTATTCATTT
>LOJH01009114.1:11069-28807 GCA_001685095.1 Ellobius talpinus
TCTGTCTCGAAAAACCGAGAGAGAGAGAGAGAGAGAGAGAGAGAGAGAGAGAGAATGAGAATTGGGCAGGCAGGCCCCAAAGCTGGAGAAAAGCAGGGGAGGGGGGCAGGGTGGAGTCAACCCGGGAGGGGCGCTCTAGACCTCGCCGCCACGCTGTCACCCTTCGTCTCTCAAGCCCCAGCCCCCTCCAGCCTGCCGACGGCCCGCAGGGCACAAAGTGAGGCAGGACTGGACAGCTCCTGCTTTTTCACCTTCGCTCTTCAGGTCCCTCAACACCTGCCTCGCTGCCCAGAGATCTGTAAAGTGCCCACGTAGGTGCCTTCAAGTGGTTCTAAACTTGGCAAGGGCGGGAGAGGGCGGATGGCTGGGGAGGGCGGAGGTATGCAGACAGAGAGTCAGACTTTCCCCTCGAAAGCCTCAAAAGTGTCCACGTCCTCAAAAAGAATGGAACCAATTTAAGAAGCCCCGTGGCCACGTCCCTCCCCCCTCCGCTCTCGCCCCTGCGCCCCCGCAGTCTCCTCCCAGCACTGAGGCTGGGGCCCCTGGCCCCAGCCCTCCCATTGGTGGAGACGTTTTTGGAGGCACCCACCGACAGGGGAAACTTTTGCCATATAAATAGGGCAGGTCTGGGCTTTATTATTTTAGCACCACGGCAGCAGGAGTTTTTCGGCTAAGTTGGAGGGACCGGTCACGATTGCATGTCAGCGCCCGCCAGGTGATACCTCCGCTGGTGACACAGGGGCTCTGCACACAAGGAGTCTGCATGTCTAAGTGGTAGACATGCTCAGCTTTGTGGATACGCGGACTCTGTTGCTGCTTGCAGTAACTTCGTGCCTAGCAACATGCCAATGTAAGTGTCTTCCGCTTGTTTGGGGGAGTTGAAGGAGAGAGGCAGGATAGGTGGGCACCCTGACCTGTCAAGAGGAAACTTCGCCCATTTCCATATGCAGCTTGTGAGGATGCTCTCTGCCCTGTGGGGAAACACCCGGGCAGACGAGAAACAAGGAAAGTACTTTAAAAGGATGGAAACATGAAAGGCTTGAAGGTTGCCAAGACTCGGGAATGCTTACCCTTAACACTAGACTGCTGGTCTGGATCCCCGGGTTATTGAAGTTCACAAGGAGGCAAAGCATTTTGCCTCAAGATGAGACAAACACTACTAACAGAGTGAAAGAATCAGAGCACTCCACTCTTCAATCCCCAGAAGTGTGTTCATGGTCACCTTGTGAAACTTAAGGCCTAGTTTAGAAAGTCCTTTAATGTAACAATACAAAACTCACCCATCTCCATTTTCTTGTGGGCGTCAGTGTTGGTGGATGACGTTGATGAAGATAATGATGAAAAGGCGCCCCCTGGAGGGAGTAAAATGAAAGCACAGGGAGCGGGCCTTAAGCTAATGGAATTCCAGTTAAAGACTCCCTAGGTCCAGAGAGTGATTTACACTTCTGGGCCTTATGTGGAGGGGTCAGTCGGAGTATACGGAGAAATGGGAAGTCTAGGCTTCTACTTTTGTCTTCTGGGTGGTTAAATTAACTTCCCCGTTCCTTGCATGGTCATGGAAATAGTAATTCTTAACTAAAATCAGCTCTGTTTAGTTACCCCTCTCTACATGTTCCCACTGGTAATCAGACATGAAAACAACAGATTTGAGAAATGTCAACCCTCCAGAGCCTGGAATTCTTCCCATGAGGCTCTTACTCATTTGCTGTGTGGCTTCGAGTATGGAAATTGAATGTGCCAACTTCAAGGCCACTTTTCATTTCAAGCGTGCATGACTAGACTTTCATGTCAAAAGAATGAAGAAGATCAGTTGGGTTTCATCTTGCAAACTGCTTCATAACTTAACTAGTCAAAGATGTTGGCTTGATGAGGGTTGAGGAGAGCCTGGCCACATCCAGCACTTCAAAAGCTAGCCCCACCCACGTGCCATGTGTCTACCATTGTCTGATTTGTGTTGCATGTATGTTCCCTTCAGTCACTTTTATATACCCACTGAGGATACTAAGGAGAAACTGCAGTGAACAGTTAGCGGTATCAGTTCGCTTTATATGAAATCAGAGAGTATAAGGGTAGACTCCCACAGAAAAATATAATAGCCCTTGGGAAAGTAGAGATAGGAATGTCAATGCACCTTCTAATCAACACTAACCAGTGTGTGGAAGAAACGTTGCCCAACACGCATTGTTCAAGTGGTTCACAACTAAGTAATTAAAAGGAAAGTCTCCAAAGGTTGTAAGGCTGGTGGGCTTCTGTTCATCAGTTCAGGCAAACTGTTCTTTCTTCGATGGACACAATAAACTAAACATATTATTTATCCAATTTAACAGCAATTCTCATCAAATCGCCCTTAAATGTCAAGCCTGGAGGCAGTCCACCCTCCAAATGGTGACCATTGCAACAGATGTTCTCATTCCAATTGACATACATCTTGACCACCAAATTCAAGCAGTTTTTCAGGGTGAATCATCCTGGAGCATGTCCAACCACAATTATAGATCACATTAACCTACAATTATCCTGTAGGGTGGGAACTCAGCCTTTAAAGTCTTATAGTAATTGTGGCAAGGAGGTGGGCATTTATATTTCTCATTATTTTTAAAGATCTTAATTCATGTTTTCTCTTTTTATAAAATGATCCTTCTTAGGGAACAAATTCAATGCACATTAATCAAATGACCTTATCTAGTTTAAGTAAACTATTTAAAACAAAAAAATCAGATTCCTGAATCAATTTGCTTTCATGTATGTAAATTAGACCTTTGGGGGGGAAATGGGCTAAGTCACTTCAATGTTTTATGAAAAACAAAGTCTGCTTTAAGATGCATCCTCTCCTAAGTTTATTTTGATTTTTATGTATTAAAGGCTATCTAAGCCATGAATTATTTCCTCATCAATCAATTGGTGTGAGAGTCAGCAATTTAGCTAGATCACTTCCACCATAGTTGCTGAGCATCTCAAATGTCCTCCAGATACATAAATATTTCATAGTATTTATAAAGTAATAAATAATTAACCATTTAATTCAAAATATATTTACATATTAAAACTGTAAGCAAATCATCTTGTTGCTCCCTGGTGTGTCTTTGACCTGAGTAATTTGGAAGTTATCAGTATATTCTTAAGAAGAAATAGAAGGGGTATTTTAGTCAGGTAATTCAATCTTATAAACCATGTATCATTTGTTAATTACTGTAACTGATAATGAAATGATATCAATAACTCTTTCTTATTTTCTTCTTTCCTCTATAGCCTTACAAGAGGTGAGTAAAATTATTTTCAGAAAAATAAGATGTGCATACTTTGATCGCCTTGATCTCAGCAATGTTTCCTAAGGAGCGAAGTTGGCCAGTTTGACTTCCCAAGGAAATTACGAATAGTGGTCCAAGCCCTTCTGGTTTCTACTGAAATATTACCACATTTTCCTAAGTGGGTGGAGCTACTAAGTAAGGCCGGTATCATAAAATACCCATGGGGAACAGAGAGTAAATGGGCCAGATGAAGTTTGGGTTTTAGCACCAGCTACTCTTAAGTACAAGATCTCACTGAGCTAATGAGGTTTTCTTTTTCTAAAACATTTTCTTTTGATTAATTTGCAAAGAATTATGAATAAATGAATAAATTCTTTGCTCATGAATTGAAATTGCAACATAGTTAACAGTATATATATATATTCAGTTTTGTAGATAGCATTTTGTTTTATTGGTAAACTTTTACATTTTATTACAAAATAGTAGATTAAGATAATAGAGAATAATGTAGTGACATCTATAGATAAATTTCTATATAATATTAATCACCTTTAATCTATGAATGTATGCATAATTCTTCTCATAATAATCATTATTTACCTTTTCTTTTCTAGGAATCTGCAAGAAAGGTAAGAGTATAATACTTCTCCTTAAGTATTTGATATTACCAGAATAATGTAAGTTCGACAGTTTAAAATGAACTATAGAAAGAAAATGCTTTTTCAAGATTTTACCCGTACAAATACGTATTCACCAAACCAGAAAATAGAATAGTATTAAGGTTTAATGTAATTAAGTTTTATTATCTTCCAGAAACATCTCTAATTACATTTATGTTACATAAATTGATGATTTACATATTGCTAAAAGACTTTCTAAATATTTATTTATATTATGATGCATATTATATTAATTATAAGTAGTAAATCAAAGTTTATTTTAAAGATCTGACTCTGTTGCTGTGTGGTAAAGATGTAACAATATGGTTATTTTATCTATAACAATCATTTTACTAAAAATACAGTGGATAGTACTGATTTGACCACTAGAGACTATAGCATCCTCTAGTCCTTCAGTCTGAAAAATCTTGCATATTGTTTTAACAAAATATGTGCCATAATCTATTCCTTTATTCAGGTCTTTTGGCTTTTGTTTGATAATATTTTAGATCAGTCTTAACAACTCATTATTTTCAAAATTGGTTTGCCTGTTCACCATAAATTACTTAGACGCGTTCTTTTGCCGTTTTTGTCTTCTTTTAGGGCCCCACTGGAGATAGAGGACCACGTGGAGAAAGGGTATGTAATTTTTGAACCATTAAAGGGCTTTGGCCCATATTTGAATAACTACATATTAGGAGCTACAGAAGGCTGACAATGTGTAAGAATATTATGTATTCAGATAATTACACCACCTTTTAAGTAGATAATGTCCTACAGAAGAAGTAAATGAACATTATTATATATAATCAATATCCCTTTTCAGTCAAGATTACCCTTTCATAAAAAGAAACGCTATTACAGGCAGCCCAATTCTTTGTAAGTCTATTTTTCTTTGTTTTAATTTGACCTGCCCTGTATATGTATAATGGAAATGTATCCCCTACCACACAAATCTCTTTGTAACATGTTTTGTTTCTTTTGGAAAAAAAGAAGATATTTGTATAGATTAGAAATAATTGTGAAGCAGTTGGCAGTAGCATGCTTGTCTGTCTTTTGTACATGTACAGGCCAGTTTGCTATTCTATTTGCTATATTCTTGCTACATTGTTACATATGCGTAACTACATGGTTTTGCATGATTTACATTTATATAACATTTTTACCAATATATAAATAACTGCATCTTGTATCTGTCCTGATATGTGGACTTATACATATTCTATTCAATTTATTAGTTATGTAATTATATCAGTTAATTATCCTAACAACATGAATAGTGTTAAAGCGGTGTTCCTATCCTGTGATAAAATGATTTTATCAGTTACTCTGCTCTTCACACGCCACATACTGAAACAACTGAACTCTTTTCAGTTCAGAAACCAGCATCAATATACAGTGTCTCTATACATGTGTGACATGCGAAGTTCACAGAATCAGCTCCATTATGAGTTAATATTCAGTTTCTACCCTGTGTTAGCTACCAGTTGTTATCTTCACACACCCATTAAAGGTCTTTCTAAGTTAGACTTATGTCATATGTCAATCAAATGACCGATACAGCAAATTATATTTCCACCCTTTCACATATACCAGTCTAAACACCTGACCTTAGCACATGGGTTCTTAGGTCTCTTTTTACATACTATCCAGGTTTTGACATGGCTACTCTAACCGTGTCCTAAATCCTTTTCTTTATAACAGGGTCCAGCAGGTCCCAGAGGCAGAGATGGTGCAGATGGTCCCACTGGCCCTCCTGGTCCCCCTGGTCCCCCTGGTCCCCCTGGTCCCCCTGGTCTTGGTGGGGTAAGGTGTCTTCAGTAATTTTATCTGATTTCTGACTTTAGTGTCTTGCTCTGTTAGAAAAAATGTTAATTGTAAAATTTATTCTTAGCAGTTAAAGAAAAAAATATTCCATTTGGAAATTAGTATATTTTATTTCCTTTCTTCGGTTTCTCCGTTCAAGGTTCTGCTTTGCCTGTCCCTATTTTGAGGCCTTGTCAATTACAGGCCAGGTCTTTGTGTTCACTAACGGTAGCTGCAGCCATCAGCACCGTTATTTAATTTGGGGATTTGATATCTTTTATCAGTAAGGCACAAATAAGAGGTGTTGCATTATTAACGAGTTTGATTAGTGGACGGAATTCCATAAGTGAAACCCCTGATCTGAAGCAATTTCACAAACATCTGACCCTCTTTATTCTCCTTGGCGTTGAGTCTGCTGCACCAACATTCAAAGCGGTTTTAGGTTTAATTTGCTTAAAACTAATTTAAGAAAAGTGCATTTCCCTTTTTCATTAATATCTTCTTTTAGCTTTATGTCTTTGACAATGGTATGAGTGCCAAATGGCCTCACTGCAGGAAGGAAAACATATTTGCTTAATTGGTTAGCACTATGAATCAGAACCCTGATTCTAATACCCAACTGTATGCCAGTAAAATAAGACCTTTTTCTCCCAAAGATCTTATTATGATTGCTTATCTACTGAGTGTATTGAAAAGCACCTTCTTTAATACAGCTACCCCTCCAAGGGAAATCTCTAACAGGGAGGTTATTACTGGGAACTATTTTTTAAAAGTTTAATCTTCTAAGGGGCATTTTAATTTTACTATAACTTAAAAACTCTTTATATCCTTTTTTGAGACTAAAGCCAGAACAAAGAAGTATCTTAGAGGTTTGTGGGCTAGAGCGGCAGCTGTTAGCACAGCCTGTCCTCCTGAGCACTGCTTCACTTAGAAGGGTTCTAGGGGACTGTAAAGGTTTAGGAAGCCATCCTTCCTCACTCTGGAGGTAGGTGATAGCTGGGGGGCTCAGTTCTGAATTCTAAGTCACTTCTATTTGAGACATGGCTCTCAGGAAATTTATTGCAAGAAGAATGGAAAATTTAAGTGTGTGACCACTGACATATATACTTCTTTGTGTGTTTCGTTCCCTGCAGAAATTTGCTGCTCAGTATCTTGACAAAGGAGTTTCATCTGGCCCTGGACCAATGGTATGCTTATCTCTTTTTCTCCTAGAGGGAAAAAGAAGCTTGTAGAGGGAATTTATATTAGACTTGACAACGAGAGTTAATACTCCATATTTAGAATACATGAGAGAACCCCTTTTTCTACACTTAAACAACAAAACTCAAGTCCAAGTTAAGAGTTTCATTTTCTCAGCAAACATGCTTCATAAAAACACAGATATTTATGTCTAAGAAATAATCTTTAGACATAATGACCATAACTTAGGCAGATAAACTCGAAATATTAACATCTATCCATTTCTTTATATCCTTCCATATTCCTTAAACTGTGACGCAACTCTGAGAGGCACAACGATTGACTATGATTCCTGCACCTGAGAGGAAGGGCCCAAGTTCCGTTTCAGCCCCTTCATCTTCTAACAGGAAAGTCTGGGGCCTTTTTACCAATAAGCAAGATGTATGAGAGGCAACATATGCCTCATGTATTTAGTCCTTGACTAGAACATTTCCTTCGTCACAAGTATTTAAGAGTTGTCCCCAATAGGTTCAGAACTACAGCAAATGAAACATATTCTGGCTCACCCTTGAGGACTTGATGATATAAGGAATACTTCTTTTTTTTCTTCCATTCTGATGAAAATACCCTTTTTGTCTATTTCTCAACCAATACAGAAGAGAATGAGTCAAATTTAGCATTTATGTCACCAGCACACATTCTGCCATTTGTATGCAATTTATAAAGCTTCCCTGTGTATTATAATGATGACCTAGCTAACAAATGAATCTTCTACCAAACATTACTGAGATGTAATACAGAAAAAATAGACACAATCATGAAAAATGTATAATAGTTTATTTGAAAGATTGAAATGTTCCAGAAATAAAAAACATTAGGTTGATTACTATAGAATTTAATACACATGCATCCAACTTGGTGATTCTAATTGTTTTCCAAAGGCATTTACCTGTCAGTTATCATGGTCTTTAAAACACAGCTTTTACCTGGGTCCTACTTCAGTGCTCTGACTTCACAAGATACTCTTCTGAAGCTAATTGGCCAAAATAGACTAATGTACTATAAGGGCAAGACAGTATTTTCCGTGAATTAAAGCTCTCGCTTGTGAAATAATGGAACTTTAATTGATGACTTCCAGTTTCCTGATTTTTCCAGTAATTTAAAATGCTCATATATGAAATGAAAAATGTAGGCATTCTTTTGGCTTTGTTTCTATTGGACATTTGAAATGAGTTGTTTCTGCTAATGCTGGGCACTACTCATCTGTAAAGTAGAACCCATTTCTCAAGAAGAGGGAAAATGGGAAATAAAGCAGAAGTAGATATCATTTTGTTTTAAAAATTAAGATGGTGGATAGAAGCTGGGGAAAATTAATATGAATTTCATATTCTCTTGTCTTTAAAGCCCCCCCTCTCTCTCTCTCTGGGGAGAATCAAGTAAATATTTTACTTTAAAGTATCAGTAAACTATAATTTAAGTTTGTACATCTACATACTTCCACAGACATATGCAGTCAACAGACATGTGCTTAACAAATAGAGAAGATAGGCAGCAATAAAGTGTTAAAATAATTTTCAATGTTGGAAAATCAATAACTATAAAACCCCACAGGGTCCTTTCCTGAATTAATCATGGTTCATCTCACAGCCTCCACAAAGTAAAATATCCTTTATGTAAATGAAGTCATTGCAAATACAGGGAAAGATGAATAAATATAATTAAAAATTCATGATGTCAAATAAAATTATACTTAATGGATATAAAAATATTTCCATTGAAAAGCAAAAACTTCTTTTTAACACTGAAGCAATTTCTAAAACAAAATAAATAATTTTCATAATGAGAACAATGTGCTTTTTAAAATAAAGCATGTAGTATCTCGCTATAGTCATTTGAAAATAGGTAGGCTCACTACAAGGTCCTTGTGGTTGATATACATCATAATCAAATTACTCAAAACTTGTCCATGTATGAGAAATGGGTCCTACAAATGAGCTTACATAAGCATTGATTACTGCAGAGGCAAAATAAAACTACATTTATCCCCAAAACTCATAGCATTCTCTTTTACCTTACATTTGTGTTCCTAAAGGGGGAAATGCAAACAACTGTCATTTGTATTATGTTTTCAATATCCTATGATAGATTCTTCCAATAGGCTGCCTCAATAATAATTCATTTTTCTTTCACCCCTCACTTTTGCTTTACATTTTCATCAGTCACCAGCAGCCCTGAAAGGGGCTTTAAGGTTATAATTAACCTCCTTTTAATCATTAAAGAAGACTTTTGATCCTTTTAAATTTATGCCCCTATGACAATAAAAAATCAATTTCTTTGCTAAACATGGCATGGAGAGATGGCGTACAATCAAGAGAATTTAGCCAAAATGCTGTGTCAGCCATCAGATCTGTGCAAAGACCAATTCTCTTCATTGTTTTTGACAATCTCCAGATGCCCATTTCAGCACATCTTGTGGAGCTTGTGGCTCCCCCATACAACTCTCATTGAGTTCTGAATTTTCAGTTGGTGAAAAAAGGAGAAGTGAAAGGCAAGAAAGGATGCGGGTACAGGAAATTTGGGTTCTTAAAAAAAATTCTTCCTTGGGAGGGAGAAAAACTATGAGGTAAAACTAGAATGGTCTTGTTTGTCTGTCCATGGCAAACAGGCAATGGCTCAGCAGAATTGTTTCTAAATCCAGTTTTCCCAGTCCAAATAGGACCTGAGTTCTTAGCACTAACTACGTATATTCTCTTGGCAGGGCTTAATGGGACCCAGAGGCCCTCCTGGTGCTGTTGGAGCCCCTGTAAGTACCAACATCTTACAATCACCTTATAAAAAATATAAGGTTTAAGCATTACTCTCATGTGGTGGGGATGATGACAAACTATTTGTGTAACGTGTGCAGCGACCTGAGTGTGACTCCATATCTTATAAATAAACAAATAAATAAATAAACAAACAAACAAATAAATAAATAAATAGATGTTCCTCCTCCCTTATCTTAGGGCCCTCAAGGTTTCCAGGGACCTGCTGGTGAGCCTGGTGAACCCGGCCAAACGGTGAGAACATTTTCTTCCTGTGTGAAAAACATATATTTGTGGGGAGGTTTGTGGACACCATCTTCATCTCATAATGCATCTCCCATTTCCTTAGGGTCCTGCAGGTTCTCGTGGTCCAGCTGGGCCCCCTGGCAAGGCTGGTGAGGATGTAAGTGTTTATTCTCAAGCTCTTCTGAAACAACTTCTAAATGCTCCATCTCAACAGGAGCGTATAGACAGAGATTTAGTTCCATACTGAACGCTCAAAATATGCTTGACATGAGTCTCCCCATATGGGAAATAGTACATTAATGAAATACTAATTAGCTTGCTTGTTCTTGAGAGATATAATGGTTAATTAAACATGTATTTAAGCTCACATTCTTATGTGTACCTTTCTCTTCTTATGATTTACCAAGTAAAGGCTGACCCTATACTGCTTTCACGTTTTAGGGTCACCCTGGAAAACCTGGACGACCTGGAGAGAGAGGAGTTGTTGGACCACAGGTGAGACAGAGCACAGAGTTAGTTATGAGTAACCATGCCTCTGATGCTGGCATAGATCTGCTCACACTTGTGGCATTGATTAAAGGCAAGGGAAAGAAACAAGGAAAGAATGCAGATATTTTATTCATGGCAATCAATCAAACTAAATTGTTTCTATATTTTTTACGAATGCCATCATCTTAGTTGCTCATATAATAGCTTGGTTTGGAAAGAAGAAAGCATTGTCTTTTAACTTCTAAGATAAACCTTATTCACTTGCTTCTGAATTTTTTTTCCAAGGGTGCTCGGGGTTTCCCTGGAACTCCTGGACTTCCTGGCTTCAAAGGCATTCGGGTGAGCACATTCTCCATCTAAATAAGGAAACATGCTCATGGGGGTGGGGAGAGGTAAGAACTCAAGTGTATTTAAGTTCCTGGGTGACAGACACATCCTAGCTTCCATGTCTCTGAATTTTGAAACTGCTGGAAATTAAAGTGGAGCCAGAACTCACCAAAAACTGGGATCAATGCCGAGAAACTGTAAATTGTGGCTTATTTTTAAATAGGTAGAAGTGTCTGAATTGTTAGGATGACAAGGATGGAAGGAAGCTTGCTCAGCATCCTTCCTTTCGTCCCTGCATGCAGTTGTGGGACTGACCTGGGGTAGGGAAAGCAGCTCACTCGATCTGGATGGAGCACTGGACTCTGTTCTACCTCAGCAGTCACAGGATCTGTCCAGCCGACATAAGAATTGCAAAGATGTGAGACTTTGATCTGACTGAAACGACAACATGAAAGCATTTTAAAAGTGCCCATTGCCTTGCAGGGACACAATGGTCTGGATGGATTGAAGGGACAGCCTGGTGCCCAGGGTGTGAAGGTAAATACTGAGTTAGGAACACGGTTTGTAAGCAATTCATTTAAATCTTCCAATACTACCAAAAAGGCTATTTCACTAAAGGCAACCCATATTTCAAAAAGTATCTTGTCTCTTCATCTATTCTTCAAATCCCTCAATGGCACAACATTGAGGCTCTATGACAAAAGGACAAATGCTAAGACTTATTCAACTTTTATGTTTATTTTAAAAATCAAATTAAAAACAGTGTTAAGATTTTCTTCCCCCCTCTTCTCTCCTCCCGTTACAATGTCACTCGATCTCTGCAGCCAAAACAAAGGTAAAGAGACATATAATCAAATATTAGAACATGGTGTGCTGCTTTAAAAGTGGAGACCCTCTTTGCCTTGCACTAATTAGATACATACATTCATGTCACAATACACTTTTCAACCTCTTTCCTCTGATTTATCTGTGCACACTCAAAAAATTTTTAATTAGGTAATTAAAGTCTCAGAAGTGTTTTATCTCATGGCTTAGCTCCTTCTCTGACAGCATTTCCAGCCATAAAAGGTTCTCTTTCCTATTAAGGAGATAATGTGATATTAAAGTGAATACCAACATAATTACAAATTAATGAGTAACAAATGCTAGCGGGACCAGAGATGAACATGAATATGGAGAATATGGTCTAGCTTCCCAGCTGCCACACAAATGAATAAGGTCAAACGCATTTTCCCATGAGCCCAGAATTATAGCTCAGACTGCTGATCACAATATCATACACTATTAGAGCTAAAAGGCACTTTGTAGATGTTCTCATTGTGTGGATGGGGAAAACTGAGGTTAGAAAGAACTAGTGACTTGTCCAAAGTCCAGTGGTTAATAAGGCAAACTCAAGAAATCCCATGTCTCTCATTCCTGAAGAACATCTTCCCATGAACCTACTACAACTGGGGAAACACCTCAGTGGTAGGGCACCTGCTTAGCATGCACCAAGCCTTGGGTTTATTCCTCAGCATCTCTTTATAAACTAGAATATCTTGAGGAAAAGTTCTTTTACATTCCCCAAAACAGGAAATACCCAGCACTGCCTAGCACTCACAATAAGAAACAAATCCAATGGCTATAAAAACTATTATGATACTTTTACTCTGTATGTATCCTAATGAAAATGATAAAACTGAGCATTCAAACACCTTTGAAGAAGGTAAATTTGGCTGAACTGAAAGAAAATGTATTTTTGTATTCTCTTTTTAAAATAATATTCCTAATCTGATTCCAAATGTATAGAATGTAAAGATAAAATTGGAGAGGAGTACAATCAAATAACCACAACTTTTTAGTGTCTTAACTAAATAAAACTCTTATATTTTTAAAAAACATATGTGTCTGAGATCATTGAGAAACAATCTATATGCATAAAAAGATGTTTTAAAACATATGAATGACTCAAACTGATATAAGAGGGTAAAAATTGCACGGTCTGAAAATGGTATATATAACAAACACAGATTCAATTTTTCTCTGCATATAGGGTGAACCTGGTGCCCCTGGTGAAAATGGAACCCCAGGTCAAGCGGTAAGTACTGATCAATTCATTGGAAACCCAAAAGTGCACTCTTTGCATCTTGAAACATCTTTCAAGTTTTCGGTAACTGCCATTTCTCTTGGCATTGTATTCTTGATGTCTTTCTTATGATCATTCCACTTTGACCTGGTGATAGAACAAGGCTTGTGTTTTTAATGAATTTGCGCATGTGTTAGAAACTGAGCAAAGCTAAATGTTGCCTGGTACTTGTTGAGATTCTCGATTTTCTTAACAATATTTCTGCTTCTAGGGAGCCCGTGGGCTTCCTGGAGAGAGAGGGCGAGTCGGAGCCCCTGGTCCAGCTGTAAGTGATCCAGCTTTTTTCTTCATTTTAAATCTTTTTAAAATGCCATTCTATGGCAGTTGTTAGCTTCCACCTGACTGCTCATCTTCCTTCCTTCCTAGGGTGCCCGTGGCAGTGATGGCAGTGTTGGTCCTATTGGCCCTGCTGTAAGTTCTGGTACTGGGGAGTTGAAAAGGCTTCAAGGTGTGGGGCAGGAGCTATGCTCCCTAATTTTTATGAATTGACATTGTTTTGAGCACTTTTGCCAAATGTTCCCTGAGGTCTTTGGAAGTGTCCATTTATAAGTAGCAGAGCTATTTCAAATTCCTGGAGCTACTGAATGATGCATAAAGTAAAACTCATTCTGTCTTGGAAACGGCCGGTGTCCTTCCTCAATAGAACTTGGTGCTTGTTTTCCTAATCCACTTCAGGGGAACTTCTGTTTTGATTTCAGGGTCCCATTGGATCTGCCGGCCCTCCGGGTTTCCCAGGTGCTCCTGGTCCCAAGGTAAAAACATTGGTTGCTGTCCCTGCCTTGATAAATTCTTTAGTATGATGTGAAATGTCAGTAGTATTTGCAGGGAGACAATTGCCTAGCAACTCCCTCAATCAGCCCCACCCTTTAAATGGTACAGAGTTTTCAACTGTGTGCTTGCACACAATTTATAGACAAAGCAGTAACCTAGAAACTGACTCGCCAGAGGCCCTGTAGAATGTGTTTCCTAGCCGGGCAGGGGTGGCATTCGCCATTAATCCTAGCACTCGGGAGGCAGAGGCAGGTGAATCCCTGTGAGTTCGAGGCCAGCCTGGTCTACAGGAGCTAGTTCCAGGACAGGCTCCAGAGCTACAGCGAAACCCTGTCTCGAAAAACAAAACAAACAAAAAACAAAAACTGACCATGCTTCCTAAGTTAGCGGGGACTGAGTGGTGGTAGGATAATGTCAGAAAGTCGGAACAAAGCCTGCAAATTAGAAAGTCAATCTCAAATTCGTGTGATAATAAACCAGATAAGCTATCCTGAAGAAATTCCCTAAAAGTTGGTGTGGTAATAACGGGTGTGCTGTTCTGTGATTTAGTGCTAATTCCCAGTTGTTCCTCCTGTTACTTACATTCTTAGGGTGAACTTGGGCCTGTTGGCAATCCCGGCCCTTCTGGTCCTGCTGGTCCCCGTGGTGAAGTGGGTCTTCCAGGTCTTTCTGGCCCCGTTGGACCTCCTGTAAGTAGTCATCGAAATTAACACCATTGAGTAGAATAACTGAAGGTGGGCTCAAAAAAGGTAAGAAACACTCTAATTCTGGGACTTTTCCTTCCCCTTTCACCCCTCACCCCACCTGCAGGGCAACCCTGGAGCAAATGGCCTCACTGGTGCTAAGGGAGCTGCTGTGAGTACCTCTGGGGAGTTGACCTTTGCTGCTCTGGGTTAGAGGCGCTTACCTAGGGCGCCTCTGCATCCTGCTTCCTCCTAAGAGATGCTGGGTTTTTTTTCTTCCCACAGGGCCTCCCTGGCGTTGCTGGGGCTCCTGGTCTCCCTGGCCCCCGTGGCATTCCTGGTCCCGTTGGTGCTGCTGGAGCTACTGGTGCCAGAGGACTTGTTGTAAGTGGTTTCTATCCTGAGATACTAAGTCTAGTATTTTATATGTTCTTTGACTTCTTCTTGTAATTATTGTCTTCCCTCTGTAAGGTTTTACAAAAGTTGGTATTTGTTGTACAGCTTCATTATGTTCCTGCATGGTCCCTTTTTCGCACTTTCACACAGGCCCCTTCCTTCTGCCAGCTTAGAAGTTGTGCATAGGTAGATGAGGAAAGCTCCATGTTTGAGTCTTACCCTTTCATCACTACCGGTTTCCTATGGATGGATTTTTTCGATGACTTACGCTTACACATCCCAAGGACTTGTCTGCTGTGGAGTGTTGGCCCCTTTTTGTCATTTGACCACTGTTTTATTTGGATCTTAGGGTGAACCCGGTCCAGCTGGCTCCAAAGGAGAGACTGGTAACAAGGGTGAGCCTGTAAGTGGTTTTATGATCACAATTTTGTTAATTGATCCTTCTCAGTTTCCAATTCAATTTCAGTTGCTAGATAATATATAAAAATGTTTTTCTACTCTTACTCTGTTTTGTTAAACAGGGTTCTGCTGGAGCCCAAGGTCCTCCTGGTCCCAGTGGTGAAGAAGGAAAGAGAGGGTCCCCTGGTGAACCTGGATCTGCAGGCCCTGCAGGGCCTCCAGGGCTGAGAGTAAGTTCTGAATACTCAGACACAGCAAGATCATCATGCCACCCCTTGACTGGGAATTGGTCAGAATTTCTGAGTGTATTTCCTAGATGAAAGAGCATCTGCCTTCCATCTGTTTTATTAAATTAGTGACTCTCAGTCTGGTATGTTATTAAATGGGTCTGGAAACAATGTTGACCTATTTTCACCGTATGCTCATCTGTGCATTCCCTCGGCATTTGGGTAAAACATCTTGGTTTGGTGTGTAATGATATCTTCCTCTTTGAAAAAATCATGCCCATGTTAGTAAACTCTACCCTGTGGGATGGAAAGTTTCTCTAATCCCACTGCCTTGTGTCCTTTCCTTACAGGGCAGCCCTGGTTCTCGTGGTCTTCCTGGAGCTGATGGCAGAGCTGGTGTAATGGTAAGATGTCCTTCACTCAGTTACCAAGAAAGACCTTGACAATGCTGGTGCAGGTTGTGGCCTCAGCATACCTTACTGGGCCCCTTACTCAGCCTCTCTCCTATTAACAGGGCCCTCCTGGCAATCGTGGTTCAAGTGGTCCTGCTGGAGTCCGAGGTCCTAATGGAGACGCTGGTCGCCCTGGGGAGCCTGGTCTCATGGGTCCCAGAGTAAGTTTCAGATAAATCCTCATAAAGTCCTATCTGGAATTGATGCCGTTTTAAAGGGCTGCTTACCACTGACAGTAGCAACAAAACAGTAAGCTTGTTAGAAGATGTGTTGATGTTGACCTTTTTATTAAACTTTGTCAGAGCCCCAAAGAAGTGTATTTGGCTAGTTTATAGGTTTCTTGGGTGTTACCTGAAGCAGTGACTATGAAGGTTTAGAAAACTAGATCTATTTTAAAATATCCAAATTAGTCTGGTTCTCTTACCAGCACGTATCTTTTATCTTAATTTGTTAGTTTTAGATAAAGTATTCATGAAATGTATTAAGGCTATACATTATTACTTTATTAGATTTCTAAGTGAAACCATTTTTCCAGCAATCATAAAATGCTGTAAAGTATTCAACATCACACCAGCTATAGAGGAGTGACCTTTTGATCCAGATATACTCAAATCTATAGCAATGGAATCGTTTTATTCTCCATTATCTCCTATGGGTGAATATCAATGGCAACTTTGTACCATAAACAAGTAATAGGGAACACCAGATATAGTAATAAAAAATTCCACCTTGGAAATTGCTTACCAAAAGTATTAGTTTTTTTCCTCTTCCCATCATGGAGTAAAAACCATGGTGCATTTTGCACAAACAATATGTTGCTTAACCGTTTCTTCTGACTCCTAGAAGTGGATCAGATACAATAAAATAAAATACAAAGGGAGACAAAAAATAGGAGGAAGATTTCAGAGTTCTTTTCATACTTTCCAGCAAGGCTGATATCTCCAATGATTCACCCTTGGCAACAAACAAGAAGTGAGGAGAAAGTGCTGTGTGAGATTTCAATTAATATTCAAGCCTTGAGTGTGGGAGCTACAGTAACAAAGACCTCATTTATTTTATAGGGTCTTCCTGGGTCTCCTGGAAATGTTGGCCCATCTGGTAAAGAAGGACCTGTCGTAAGTAGTGCTCATTTTCCATTACATTTTCAAGAACCCTTATTGCACCCTCATCAAGTCTATTTTTGTGGCTTATTTATACATGAATACATTGAAAATAAATATTAGCCACCTCTACATCATTTGGGAACAGAAGGTAATAGATTGTAATTCTGGGGTCTAAATGGATGCAGGACCAAAAGCAGAGAAGGGATGAGAAAACCATGACTAGAGAAATTGAAAAGAGTGACAAAGGAATAGAAAGGGAAAGAAGGGGGCAAACTGTTTACATCTGAGATTGGACTGACTGTTTCTGTACTGACATTCTGTTTAGGACAGGGAAATGGAGTCATAATTGATTGACACCTTACAGGGGAAGCTTTGCGCACTCAGAAAACATCATCTATTTCAGCATCTGAAAACATCCTAAGCTTGCTAGCAGGAAGCCATTGGGTGATGAGTAACTTGAAACTCTGGTTTCAGGGCCTGCCTGGCATTGATGGCAGACCTGGTCCAATCGGCCCCGCTGGAGCAAGAGGTGAAGCTGGCAACATTGGATTCCCTGGACCCAAAGGCCCCTCTGTAAGGACCGTGACCTCCTCTCCCTTAATACCTAGTTACTACATCTCAGCCACTGTCAGGGATTTCTGTCCTCAGCATTTTACCTCAGAACTAGGCCTTTTACCTCAGGACTAGGCCTTTCGACACAAGGAAGCTGTAGAACCCTCCTTTCATTAAACCTTTCCTGCCACTGTGGCCTTACGCTGCTGGAAGCCAGTCTACCTGAGCCGAACACCTCCACAGAGTGTCACTGTGGCCTTATGTTGCTGGAA
>LOJH01009115.1:0-10125 GCA_001685095.1 Ellobius talpinus
AGTGGGAGGGAAATGGGAGGGGGGAGGAGGTGGAAATTTTTAATAAAAAAAAGAAAGTAACATCCGGTGTCTCCTCCACGTGGAAGGGAGTTGAAATTGCTCCAGATAATTGGCAAGGTTGTCTATCTTCATTTTCAATATGGTTTAGCATAATGAGTTAATTTAGGAGACTCTGAAGCTCATAATTAGTATTTTCATTATCATCAGAACAACCCTTACAGCGTAATTGAATCTCACTGATCACTTGTTCAGATACTTGCTAGCCTTAACTATCCTGATAGAGGTCACCACACTGAGCTAAGCAGGGCCTATTTAATATGGAACTGGTTAGATCAGCTGGTTAGAACACGTAGTCTACATTGAGTTCTATTCTTATTCTGTTTTGTGTATCAGGGCATAGATGTTTTCAAGGGGACCCATGGATGACTGCAGATATGCCTCTTTAACATTTTTTTCCTTTTTTATTGTTTTTATTGAGCTATATGTTTTTCTCTACTCCCCTTCCTTCCTCCCTCCTCCTCTTCTAACCTCTCCCATGATCCCCATGCTCCGAATTTACTCAGGAGATCTTGTGTTTTTCTACTTCCCATGTTGATTAGATTCATGTGTTCAAAGTGGTGTGTGTGTATGTGTGTATGTGTGTATGCGTGTGTGTGCATGTGTGTGTGTGCATTTTCTAGCCCCAGGTCCCCCCCCTTGGGCAGCAAATGAATTGAGGTGGGTTGCTCACATTTCCCCTTGGCTCTGGCTTAGATCACCAGTCCCTTTGAAGTGGCTTTTTAAATTCTATTTTTTTTAAATTTGCTTTCTGCTGCTGTGACAAAATACTAGCTAAAAGCAATTTAAGAGAAGGACGCGCTTATTTTATTTTACACTCTCTAATAATAGTTCATCAATCACCGGGGGAAGTGGAGACAGGAACTCAAGGTAGGAACTCGGAGACAGGAACTGAAAGGGAAACCACAGAGGACTGCTGCTTACTGGCTTGTGCTCCATGGTTTGCTCATCTAGATTTTTTATACAGCCCAGGACCACATACCCATGGTGAAAAATGCCCATAGTAGGTTGGGCTTGGCCCTCCCACATTAGCCATTAATCAATACTTGCCTTCACAGATAGACCCATTTGCCAATCCAATGGATGCAATTCCCCAAATGAAGTTCTCTATTCCCCAGTGACTTGGTTTTCAAGTTGACAAAAACAAACCAACATACCTCATTTCACACACTCCTGCTAACTCATATTCACAGTCACTTTTGGTAACTGAAATCTTTCTCAACCTTTGGTTGTATGCACTCTTGCCAAGAGATGGTTATCAAGTACACGTTTCTGATTTTCATCAAGAAATGTTGAAAACTAATTTATTTATTTATTAACATTTTTCATTTATTTTACATACCAAACTCAGTTTCCCCTCAGTCCTCTCCTCCTTCCCCCTCCCCCACCTCCTATCTACTCCCTCTGCACCCACTCCTCCTGCATCTCCATTCAGAAAGAGGGAAGCCACCCACAGGCTTGAACAAAGCATGGCACATCAAGCTGAGGCAGGACCAAGCTCCTCCTCTGTATCAAGGCTGGAAGAAGTAATCCAGCATGGAGAAAATGTTCCCAAAAGCCAGATAAGCACCAGAGACAGGTCCTGATTGCACTGCTAGGGGCCTTACAAACAGACCAAGCCATACAATTGTCACACACATGCAGAGGGCCTAGGTCAGTCTCATGCAGGCTCTCTAGCTGTTGGTCCAGAGTCCATGCGCTCCCACAAGTTGAGGTCAGATGTCTCTGTGGGTTCCCCATCATGACCTTGACACCCATATACCCCCTACAATCCCTCCTCCATTTCTTTCATCAGCAGGACTCCCATGGCTCAGCCCAGGGCTTGGCTGTGGATCTCTGCATCTGGAGAGCATATTGAAAACTACAGAACACAATATAACCTGTTCCTATGTGCATACTACTAGCCAGAAACCATGACTGGACCAGGAGAGTTCTGATATTTCCACTTTCACTGAACTCTTCCCACCCCTGCCTACTTTTGAAAGCACATTCTAAACATCATATAATGTTGCCCGTAAGTACTTCAACCTGTATCTCTGAAAGAGAAGGATCCTTGACCATCATACCCAAAGACGAATATTAGTTGATCTCATAACATGTCCAGTTAGAACTTGTTGTCAATCAGCATATCAGCAGATACCTGATCAAATCTCCACCTTCAGTGTTTTGCTGTTTGTTTTTCTATGATGTCTTTGAGTATCTCTCTGTGCAGAGATACTGGCTGCAGAAGACAATTAAAATTTTGTTCATGTTATTGTGTAGCTCCATCAAAAGGCACTTAATAGTGAGATCTTTCTTGTGTGTATTTTTGGCCACTGGTAACCATTGCCTACATGTGCTTTCTTATGGATCTTTAATCTACTGTTATAGTTCCATAGCTCATTCTCCTTGTTTTAGCTGGATGTGATCTCAGAGAGAACTTTTTATTAGTAGCTTCTTTAGATGCTCTTTAAATGGGAAAGGGAGGTTAAACGCTTGATAGTTTCCACTCTACTTACTTTGTAATAATCAATTGACTTCCTAAGATTCTCTCTAGCAAAACAATGAGAGTCTAAATTATCATAATAGATTTATCGATTCTTGACATATTTAAATTTATTTAATTTGTTAGCAATAATGACACTTGTTAGACCACTAAATATATCAACTAAATAGTTTTTTTTCATTTTTATGTAGTTTTTGGTTCTTTAAAATTTTTCAAAGCAGTTTTATTGGAATCTAACTTTTGCACCCAGCATTTTACTCATGTAAAGCATATAATTCAATTAATTTTATTCTTTCAATAGAATTTTCTGTCATCTGGGGCTGGAGAGGTGTCTTAGTAGTCAAGAGTACTGGCTGCTCTTCCAAAGGACCAGGGTTCAATTCCCAGCACCCACGTGGCAGCTCATAGCTGTAAGTCTACCCAAGAGTTCTGACATCTTCACAAAGACATGCATGTGGCAAAAAACCAATGAACATAAATAAATTAATCCATAAAAAGAATTTTGTGTCACCATCACAATCTGCCTCCCTCCTCCCAAAGGGGCTCTGACAGTTATCAGTTCCTCTATGCTCTGTGCCCTCTCACCACCTCAGGCAGCTATTATTTCAGACTCTAAGAGACGGCTTCATCTAGGCATCCCATATGAAGGGCATTTATAACCCTTTTCAGCTGGCTTCTTTCACTTATTGTTCTCAAAGTCCATCTGTGGTTGGTGCTTATTAGCATTGCATGGCTTGTTATAGTCCAAAGATACTCCATTATACAGTCACGACATGTTTTAAAGATCTGATCATTGACTAATGAGGATTTTGTTACAGTCTGCCATTTTCTGTTGTGAATAATTCTGCTATTGACATTTAGGAAGATGCTTTATTTCTGTTGGATATAAACCTAGGGAAAGAATGACTACACACAGCCAGACCTGTTTCCAAGGTTAGCACATCACTTCATATTATTTCTAGCTGTGCATGAGACTTCCAATCTCTCAGCATCCTCAGGAACACCTGTTACTATCTGTCTTCTTGATTATGGCCTATCCCAGTTAGTTTTAACTGTCAGCTTGACACAGCTTTGAGTCATGTGAGAAGAGACTCTCCTTTGAAGGATTGCCTTCATCAGATTGACCTGTGGGCATGTCTGCTGGATTGTCTATTTATTGAGACTGAGGTAGAAGGACCCAGCCTACTGCTGGCAGTGTTACCCTGGCCAGGAGCCATGAGCTGTATAAGAAAGCTATCTAAGTGTGAGCCTGGGAAAGTCCAAATATAGCACTCCTCTGTACTACTTCAAGTTCCTGCCCTGACTTCCCCCTACGATGGACTGTGACCCGTATGCTGAAATAAACCCTTTTAGCCCCTAAGTTGCTTTTGGCTAGAGTGTTTTATCACAGCAATAGCGATGAGACTAGAATGTTTTCATGGTTTTGCAGTTCGGATCACGGTGTCTTTCTTGTAATATCTTGACTAATGGTATTTACTGATAAACTTTCAGATACCTAACCTTGCCCTGAGGCCTCATATTCTTTGCAAGGTAGAATTATGACAATTATACTACCTGATATCTTATCAAACTTTTTAATATTTTTATTTGTAGTGAAGAAGATCTAGCCATGATTTAACCACATTTTTTACTGCTTTGCAATCTCAGAAATTTTTTATAAATGTGTGTGTTCATGCATGTTTATGTGCATGTGTGTATATGTGTGTGTGTAGTTACCTAACAAGGCCTTAACTGAAGATGTTCTTGTAATTTAAAAGACACTTATATCAGGGTAGTAAAGATACAACTTTAAAAAGTTCAATTAGGTCCAAGGTTTTATAGACCAGGAATTAATGGCATCAGGGGCCCCACAAAGCTAATTAATTTGCTTAAGATAGTTAAACAAGAATATGGTCATGTCAAGATTACCTTTTAAATGATTAAAGATGTCTATATCACAAGGCAGTAGAACTACATAACCGAGATGACCAGAATGCAATTGTGCCATGAGATCAGGGCAGCTGGGTGGTTTAATCCATGACATAAGGGAGATTGCGGCCTGGCTTGCTCACGCCTTGCTGGGTGAGGAAGCAAAGTGAGAATGAGACCAAATTCAGGGAAGGGATGTAGAACAGAAGCAATGCTGGGTTATAGCACTCCAAGACCTGCTCTCATTTATACTAGTCAAGTCCCATTACCCCCTCCCCCCAGCACTATCAGCTGGGATCGAGTGTTCAAACACAAGAACCTGATTAGAGAAGATTATTTCAGTTTAACCCATAACTGCATCTCTCTCTCAGTTTCAAGTAGTGTTAATAGCCCATCCATACCCAAACTACACCTAAGCCCCTCATCTTCCACAAAGCACAGGTTTGTGACATGCTTGTTATGTTGTGGGCGCCCCTTACATGCCAGGGGTGATGTCAAATGACTAGAACCGCCTTGCAATATGTCTTTTCAAACTCGTTCTGATTTAGAGGTTTAATTCCCAACCCTGTCATCATCTGCTTTATAAAGCTTCATGCTTAACCTGGCATGAAGTCAAGAAATGCTTCTAAAGAATGAATAGGTACCACAGATAATAAAGTTAGACATCAGTGCATTAAACCCTTTTCTCCCCGTGGACAGCCATCACAGGATGGCATAACATCTGTCATAATAAAGGGCGATGCCTTATAGACGAGCTGATGAGACATAAAAGAATCAAGGTGATTCACAGCTGGCATCCAGGGAGATAGGCAAGCACTTTTCTTAGTGACGCCAGAGCGCTCTTTGTGGATAGGTGAGAGTATCAGAGATGGATGTGGAAGAAAAACCAAGCAACGGTAAAATGGAAGCACATGTTTCTCCAACTGTCCTGTGAATTGGAAAGCATCCAAGGTTTATCTGATGGGATTTAACAGCCACCATTTGATAGGTTTGTTACAAATCTATAAATTTAAAGGGAGCCTCAAAAATCACGATGGCAAGCATGTTCAGGGACTTGGAGGGTAGCATGCCAGGTATCGCACAAACACAGGGACCTGCATTCAAGATCTTCAGAAGCCATATGAATAAAGAGCCGGACATGGTCATATACACGTGTAATCTCAGCACTAGGGAGGTAGAGGCAGATGGAGCCCTGGTGCTCCTCAGCCAACCAACATGGGTGAATTGGTGAGTTTTAGGCCAGTGAGAGAATCTGGTACAAGGTGAGTGTGTATGAGTGTGTGCATGTGTGCGTGTGTGCGTGTGTGTGTGTGTGTGCACGGGCAGGCAAGTGCATCAAACAAAGGTAGACAGAACCCAAGGAATGGCAATCAAGGTTGATTTCTAGCCTGCCACCCACACAGGCCTGAACACACACACACATACACACACACACACACACACGATATCAAGTACTTTGAACTCTACTGTCTGTCTTTCAGTGTTCAGGGCTATATGACAGCTTGGTTATAGTGTTCATACTGATTTTAGTGAGATTGAGTGTGGACATTGTAACTATTGATTGTGTAGGACCCATATAACAGGAGGCTTATGAAAGATCTCCATATCTTTGGCAGAGATATTCTGATCACCAAACATTCTAATTTTGAATTATCCCTCTCAACCACATGTAGGCAAAGCTGTGACCTTTCTGACACTGGATGTGGATCACATTCACATTAGTAGCATAACTATGATGCTCTCCTACTGTCAGTAAGGGAAGGCACCTTCCTGCTGTCAGCCTGGTTCCAGGACTTACTCTGTGGAGCAGAAGGCCCTGTGGAACATATTGGGCATTCAGCATAGTAACCAACAAGTCCTTGTCATCTGAAGTCACTGAGGTTAGGAAACTAAGTTACTATGGAATCATAATACAGATTGTCTTGTTTCGTGCAATAATGTCATAAAATAGATTCCTTCAAGCTGTCTTAAGATAACATCAAAAGCCCTTCCTTTCACAGAGGGGGAAACCAGGAACAACTAGTCGATTAGCAAGCCGGGAACAGCTGCTAAGTCGAGCTGCCCAGTACTGATAACTAATCTGAAACAATAAAAACAAAGTCATCTGAGAATAAGATTTTGCTGGACATTGCGATGAAGCAATGAGGTTCGGGGTCAGAATGAAGTCACTTGAGACCTCATATTCTTCCTCTCGTATGTAACAGTGATCATGTCTGCCTAGCCAGGTTTGCTGTGGCGTTTACAGGAATCTATCTCCGTTAAATGCTTGGAATTGCATTTGCCGAAGGGAGATCGCCCATTGCCATGCCTTTTAAGCTTCACTATCACCAAAGAACTAAAGAGAAATCTATTCATGCACACTGGGATCTCAGGCTTCTCTTAGGCTATAAATCAAGCGACTGATGCCCAGAAGTTTGCTAATGTGAACAGGGGCTAAAGACGACAACCCGGTTCTCTTTTCTTCACAGCACAGTGGATTTTCTACTCCACACTCCCAATTCTGGCTCTAATGAGGTCAACACAGGAGAAGAAGACCAGGATGGAAAAATTTCCACTCTCAATTTTATCTGCATATGCTTGACTTCTTTCTTCTTGTGAAACCACTGGTGAGTGTTTTGTTCATCAATTAAATGAGATGGTTCCTATGAAATATAGCAGGTGAGTGGAATGCCATCTCCAGTCAAATAAAATATTCATAATTCTGCTGACTTGGTGACAAAGATGTTCTCTATTTATCTTCAAGATGTTATTTCATACACTACAGTAGTTATGCTGACTTTATTAAGATGGTAATATGATGATGATTATTCAGAGTTATAAATATTGTGGTTTAAAGGGGCAAGAGCCTCTGCTGGTGCATATGATTGGACAGTTGGGCCTTAGCTGATGGTGCTACAGTGGAAGGTTGTAGAACCCTTGGGGTGGAGCCCTATTGAAAAAAAGCAGATCACTAGGGCCGGAATTGATGTTTGAGAAGCCTGGCCCTACTTTCTGTTCTCTGACCAGCTCCTGCTGCCCCGACCCCTCCATCATACCCTTAAACTGCAAAGCAAAATAAACCCTCACCCCCTTCACTTGTTTCTTATCTCTGTCAGTATGTGCCCACAGCGGTGGCTAAGTTAACTAACACACTGAAAAATCAGTTCACATCCTAAAGCAAAGAAAGAGAAGGAAAGAGTGAAAACAGGCGGGAGGGGAAAGAAAGAACATAAAGAAAGAGGCTAAGGCTTCTACAGCCAGCAGGGAGACAGGTGGAGAGTGTATCTCGGGTCATAGAGTGTGGACACCGAAGTCAAGGTCGTGGAGCCTATCGGCACAGGACTTCGCCATCACATTCTAAGTTAAGATGTAACGGTCAGAGGCCATCAGCCAGGCTTACTGATCCTGGCTGCTGCAGATGCACATGAGACCATGCATTTAGGTTTTGGAATTTGGGAGAACATATCAAAAATGTTGTACATGAAATAAATGACATTTCTCTCTGAAAAATCATACTTGTAATAAAAGACAATGTATTAACAACACAGCTCTAGGTTATTTTTCTCACTTGCTAAACCACCCTGCAATTATAATATGTATGTCAATATGTGTATGTGTTTATATGTATATGAATATACATATATATGTGCTATGCGACAATGATCTTGTACCCTGTTAAGATTTATCAGTTGTATTGCTTTAATAAAATGCTGATTGGCCAGTAGACAGGCAGGAAGTAGAGGCAGGGTGACCAGGCAGGAAGTAGAGGCAGGGTGAGAAGAACAGGAGAATTCTGGGAGAGGAAAGACTGAGTCTGCAGCCCTCACCCAGAAACAGAGGAAGCAAGATGAGAATGCCTCACTGATAAAAGTAGCAAGCCATGTGGCTGACGCAGACAAGAATTATGGGTTAAGATGTAAGGTGTAAGAGTTAATATGAGGCCTGAGCTAATAAACCAACCAGTTTATAATTAATGCAGACCTCTGTGTGTTTCTTTGGGACTGAATGGCTATAGGACTGTGTGGGACAAAAACATCTATTAACATATATGATATTCATATAAGCACACGCATATATGAATGTATATAAACATACATATATATTCATTTATGTATGTAGAAAGTGAATGCAGGTTTACCAACTGTTTCTTCCAGTGTTCTTACTTGCAAACAATAGAATTTGTTTAAGACAGTTATTGGGGCAAACATAATGTATGATATTGGGTAACTTTATAGAATTGTCAAAATGACCATGAAAAGTAGGTTCTTAGCCAAATGTATAAGAAAATCTTTTAGCATCACACAGCACAGAGCCCCATTGTCTCCACAGTCCTGCAGGGGCACCAAGGGAACAGATCAGTGCCCTGGATCTTTCCTCATGCAATTAATGTTCCAAAACCTTTTCCTTAGGGTTGGGTGTGATTGGCAGAGTATCTATTCCACATCAGAATGGCAAGGATCACCCAAAGAAGGAGGCTTAAAATGGAAAATATTTGAAAACAATGAGAAAACCATAAGTGACAGATACCCACAATTCTAACTTACCCACCACCATTAACGACCAGACCCAACATTCTGGTCACATGGAGGATGAGTTGGGTTCACTAGTGTTTAATGCTGCTGATTCTTGCCAGTGGCTATCAATTGGCCTTGCCCTGAATTGAGATGTTGGCTTCCCATGTCACACTGTTTCTTTTCCTCTTAGTTTTGGTAATGCTCAGTGTACATCACTAGCTCCTCTCTCAGTCACCATAGAAGCTTATGCTAAATCGAATGCATGGCTTGATCGCCTCTCTCCCGATGTGTGTGCGTCTTCTAAACTCAGGTCCTGCTGCAAATGCTGTGCTGCTTTCTTTGTTTCCAAAATACTACACTGTATTTCTCTCGTCTCCTTTCTAGGTGATTTTTTGTTCTCTTGCTCTCACTCTTGCTCTCTTTCTCTAATGTAGACTGATCTTTGTGGATATGAGCATATAAAATGATAATTCCCCCAAACCAAAAACAGGCTTTGGAGGACAAGCTTCAATAAATATTATTTAATAAACTACATAGGGTTTCAATATAGCATCTAAATATACTTTCAAAATATCCCGTGGCTCCATTTACTCACTCTGCAGATGAATAAAGTAGGGCCAGAGGAGGCACTTCTCCATGGCACACGAAGTCCAGAGGTGAACCTGACAGGGGCCAGGAGGAAAGCCCACAGGACCTACAGAGCTTTGAGTCCTTTGTTATCTCTCTATTCTGTGCTGGGTTCCATAAGGCTATTTACACACAAGTATTATGAATGTGCTCTGAAGTCTATGCCCCCACTGCTACCTTCCCCTTCCTTGATTTTCCTCTCCTTTCCTGATTCTACTCCCATTAGTCTCTATTGTTGTTACAGTTTCTTTCTGAATTCAAGTCGTCTACACCCCTAGGTTTTATATATCTGTACGAAGTCTAAGAACCACAAATGACTTGATTTGTTTAATGTGATAGTCCCTAGTTATTTATTTTTCTTCAAATGGCATAACTTTGTTCTTCTTTATGACTGAAAAACTGCCACTGTATGTATAAACCACAATTTATTCAGCTATTCTTCCATTGGTAGACAGAGTCTGGTTCTGCTGGTATATACAGAGTCTGGTTAAGCTGATATACACAGGGTCTGGTTCTGTTGGTAAATACAGAGTCTGGTTCTGTTGGTAGATACAG